>CAODLS010507606.1:0-19274 GCA_948243855.1 Flueggea neowawraea
GATGTATTGTAACCTAATTTCATGCACCTTTTCTATTACAGCGATGGCCGCAAAGAGAAACCGATACCAAAGACAGAAGTCCCTGATGCTCCTGGAAATGGAAAGCCAACATGCCAAAGGATTATCATCACCTTATGGTCCTTAATGAGTGTTCATGAAAAGGATAGTATTGATTCTCATACATGAAAATGCTCGACAAGCGGGCACTGATAAATGGACCCTGACCCTGACTAATACTAAGTACTCGTTCAACTAGGTTGCTACAAAGCGGTACCGCTGTTTCACAAAGATGACTCCGCGGCTTTGGAATCTTTCGACAATTGAACCAAATGGGGTCTCCTTTTGTCACACTGTCTTTACCATGCAATGTATCTCATTCTATTCTTACTCACACAGGAACCAGATAAGTCTTAATCTGATGTATCATAACCTTTTTTGCAGCATTTTTGTGATTACATGCTGTGGATTCTTCTTTCAATTTATATGAAAAAGGCTAAGCATTACAGGATTATACCAAAGTGTGGTCTCAGGTTCGCCAATAATTTTCCAGGACCCCAAAAAAATATCATTATTGTTCCTTGTTTTGCCACCTGGAATGTTATCAATAAGCATCTGCCAACAAAAATTTTAGGTATCTGTATCAAGAATTTCTTGTTGGTTAATCATTTTTCAGGATCTTCTGCTGGAAACATAAATGATATTCTTTCGACTGGACAGAGTCCGGATTTGAAGCTTCTATCGATGTGTTTGAGATTTAACAGGCTTGATTGAGAAGTATAAAATTTAGCAGATAACAAGTTTTTGAATAGTAAAAAAATGGAAACCAGAGGGATAACACAACTTTTAACAAAAAGAAAAAAAAAAGTTATATATTATTTTCATGGTTAAATGCTGTCTCTCCCAAATAAACCCGAAATTCTGCTTGTTTGTTATTGTACTAGATTAGAAAAATTCTGCAATAAGATTCAATGGTTAGCTCAATGACTCCTCGGGCGATAGCCTAGCGACAAGGGAAGCTGTCCCAGGTTCGCATGGTGTGGATTCAAGCTCAAAGGGAGCGATGTAATCTCAGGCATTCCCGGTTATCACGGACTCATATTACGTATTAGAGCTTGGTTGATCAGGCTTCAAACTGCTAGCCATCGATGAGATACTGCAGTGACGATACTAGTGACTGGGACCCAAGTCCGACGTCGAGTGCAGTTATGACTCTTCAAATATGTCGCAATGGGAAGATATATCTGCATTGTAATGCCCAACAGATGTATGTTACCACTTATCGCTCTAGGCTCTTTTTTTGAAAAAAAAAATGGTTAGCTGAATGAAATGCGGAGCAGTTGTCGCTGAAAGGGTCATCCCACATTCTGTCAAAAACGACAGTGAAGTCTGAGTGACCAGTGAAAATTCAATAATGGACGACGCAACAGTTCTCCAAAACGACAATGGAGGTCATGAGAGGCAATTTAGTATTGACATGAAAAACACGGTTTGGTGGAAATCTGCGGTAGCACAAGTACTACACTGTCACGCTCAGGAGGCTCACTCATTTACAAAGCAAAGGAATCTCTGCTGGTTTCACATCTGACGTGGCCATAAATTAAAACATGGACTTTGAATATAACAACACTGATATTTTTGTATCACTCTCTCAACTAGACCTGATTATGAGTTTGTGCGTGTTGGAAAGGTCCCACGTTAGTGTTTACTTCTCAATCCTCTTCGTCCTCATGGTCACTGTTTCTTGACTAATTCTACCACTTAAAAACATCAATGTCTTCATTAACTGTTAGCCACGAGTTCTTCTGATTCGGATCATAATGTCCTCTGTCTTGATTGTTTCAACCTTTAATTATGCAGCCATCAAATTACCTTTACCATTTATATGACCTGAATTTCCATTTGAATGTTTTGGTGATAATAAATAATCCCTACCAGCTCAGCTAGCTGAGCTGATAAAGAGTATGGTGTTGTTCTTATACTGAATCAACTCAGTTAAATTAGTGTAAGAGTGTACAGATCATTTTATAAAAAAAAAAATTTGTATGTAATATTATTTTAGGAAGTCTATTTTAAATAAATTTAGTGAAAATAGATTACAGGTTGTATACTTAAAAAAATAAAGAGAATAATATGTCTTTTTGAAATCAAAATATACATAAATAGTACTCCTAGTCCCACAAATTATCTTTTTATAGATTTAACAATGTTCAACAATTATAAGTTTAAGAAAAATGTGTCATTCGTCTTAATTCATTTAATCAATGATCTACCTCATCAATTTATCGAAAACAAACACGCTCATAATTTTCATTTTGGATTGAGAGATAGGACGATTGAGAATTTAATCCTTCAAATTAGACCCTAACAGCATGATGGACCCATAAACAACTTATTGTTGCTGAAGATATTACTAGCCAACTTTGTCAAACATTTGTAGCTTTCGTCTGGGAAAGGTGAGAGAGAGAGAGTAATGGGAGATATGGAATATTAATTAGGGCAATTTCAATAGCCAACAATTTTACATTCAAGACACAGAGGAAGATTGTCAGAGAAGCGCTCATCAATTAAACACAAGTTGACTATTTCTTAATGAAATGTGCGTACATAGACGACAGACTTTGACATCATGCAATGATGTATATATCAGCTTTCAATTTCTTCAATCTGTGATAATTTGCATATGATCAATCTCAATTGGTTTGACCAGAAATCATAATTTAATTGCAATCCAAATTCTAATTAAGACCCTCATTAATTCATGATGCTTAATTAACACCTAACAGCTTTGCAAGTTGTTATGATGCAGGTTATGTTTATTTCAACTTTGATTTTCTCTCCTGCTCACATTTTGTACTTGGATTTTCGTGGCTTAAGGCCCTTTGATTTTAATAAAAAAAAATTCAATCTCGTTCCTTGTTTGTAGGATCAGTCTAGCTGATTTGGATGTCTCTTATGTGTTGGATCAACCTCGTTGAATTGTCTCACAAGAGTTAGTCATTTTCATTTTTATAAAAAGTTAAATTACATGGAAGGCTTGATTATTAGATGTTTCCAAGGATTCGAGAGTACATGGTTTTGACATTTACGTTTGAAACCATTTGAGATCGGTATTTGTTTTCGTCTCTGCAATTTCGGTTGATGCTTCACTACTCAATATTTAATCAATTATAACACAATGTGAAGCAATTTCAACTTGCATCTTTATTAATTTGGACGCATTTGTGATTGGACTGTAATTTATATATTAAAGACATACACTATATTAAAATGATTTTTTAAAAAGGGAAAGTATGGAGGCTGATTAGAGCCACGTCTGCAATTATAAAACCACGAAATCCAATTATGGAAACTAGTAATTAACATTTTCTTAATCTTTTTAGATAGGAATAATTATATGTATTGATGATTTCTTGATGAAAGATTGTTACATGTAAACACCTATAAACTTTATGGAGTGTTTGGACTAACTAGCTTTCTACTCCTCATTGTTCTCTTATTGTCTGTATTTGTAAGCCGAATGGCAACAAAAGCAAGTTAGGTTTAGTAGGGCATTGTCACGTCACCAAAAATCTCAATTAGCCATCGAGATTAGCTACTAACAAAAACATGTGATGTGAAAATCTCAATGATCATCTTGTACTTATGAATTAATCCTTTCCATTAATAATTGATTTGTGCTAAAGACGTTTGTTGAAACAAGTAAAGAGACTTTCTTTATTGTTTTTTGCAACAAAATCATTTTTGGAATGTCAATTCTTGGGATTATGATCCTTATAATTTGACAAACATTGAATCTTTCCGACCTTAAGATGGCTTTTTTCAAGCTGCAATAAAGAAAAAGAATGATTGGAAATATTTTTTTTATTTTTTAATAAATAAACAACAAATAGTTCAAGTTGAATTTGGTATTAAAATTTATTTGCAACATCGACAAACTACCACCTAGAATTGAAAGCACCGGCTTTCTCCATGGGCCACAAGTGTAATATGATGGCACCCACCAGTCACCGCCACAGCTAGCTAGCTCCCCCATACCACCATTTTACTACTAATTAATTAATCAAGTTCCTTAATTAATTACTGTAACTTCCGCACATAATCTGTTGACCACCTTCCAAATCAAAATTAATTAACCTAAAAATTACTTTGTTAAATTCCAAATTTTACACAGCATAGTCAAATTGAGTTCCAGGGAAAAATCAGTCAATTAATTACTTTGTGCACAAGTGTGAAACACGTATAGCTAGAGAGGCCATTGTCCCCTACCTTCAAATTTGATCAAAAATATTTTGGATCGTTATTGACTTGGTTGACCTCGAAATGTGCATTAAGTCCTTTCTTCTCTTTGAAAATGATGACACAATTTAAATTTTCTTCTTTAATATATGCCAAACAAAGAGTAATACTTGGTGTCTTGATTTAAGATATTTTAACTCTAATAAATTTATTGAACTATTTTACTGTAATCTCTTTTTAAAGACAATTTAGTAAATTGTGGGACTAATTTTGTAAATTAATATGAATTGAAAAAAAAACTACATCGAATTAAATCCACTATTGAATGTTTCCTAAATATTTCAAACTGAAATTGAATGTTTTAACCAATAAATCAATCTTTTTTTACAAGTCATCCTAATTTCTCCTGCTACGAATTAAATTCACATGTTCTAGAATCGACTTTAATACCAATAAGCCACGATCTTATTGGTAATAATCTTCTTACTATGCCAACTTCCGTGTTGACCCATATAATAACTCCACACATAACCATACAAAAAGAAAAACAAACAGGACCTTCCATGAAATGATACAGTACAAATTGGCAAGTAGGAGTAGAGTTGTAAAATTGGAACCGAAACCGGTAAATCGAATTAGAATCGGACATGTCAAAACTGGTCAAAATCGAAACTGAACCAGAACCAAAATCGGCCGACCAAAACCAGAGGGTTACGGTTTAGGTTTCGGTTCCACCCTTTTAGAAAACGCCAAATCATAGGTTCAACCGGCGGTTTGAACAAGAGATTTGAATGGCAGGTTCAATCGGCGGTTCTAATGGTTATTTTCTTTTTTTTTTTTCCTTTTTTTTGTTTTTTTTTTATTTTTTCAACTCTATAAATACTTCCTCCCCATTCTTACCAATTTTACACAATTTCTTCTCTCTCAATCTCAATCTCTTCTACACTCTCACTCTAGCAAAAATTCATTTTGCTATAAATTACTTTTATTAATTATTTATACATTTTATTATTGCAATTACATTTTTATATTTTTTAAAGTTATTTTTTGCAATTATATTTTTTAAATTTCTTCTACTTTTTTACTATAGTTTAATTTAGTTATTTAGTTATTTTATTATATTTAATTAATATTTGTATATTTATTTTGGAGTAATGAAACATTTTGAAAGTTTTGAAGTTAAAAATATTGGAGCTCAAGATAGTCAAACTCAACCAATTTCCACCCAAGGAGATAAGGGGGAGCGAGAGAAAGAGTTTCTAATTCTAATATTTTTAAAATTTATTTTAAGAAAATTTCTAGTTTAATTTATCATTTTAAGTTTCTAGTTTTTTCCTTTTCTACTTGTATTTTAATTTATCATATATTGTTAATTATTGTATAGTTATATTGTATAATTAAATTCGGTATTGTAGGTATAATATTCCTCCGTCATAAGTGAGGGCATCTAATAAAATTTAATGAGTTTTTTTAAAATTTTGTTTAAAATTATGTGATGTAATTACTAGTAGAATAGTTAATTTATTTAAAAATTATTAACAAAAATATTTGAAATACAATGTATTATTGGTAATATAGTTAATTATTAAATATAACAAAATTTATAAACCGAAAAAAAATTGATGGGATAAAATAACGGATTAAAAACAAAAAGAGGAAACCGAACCAAAACTGAAGCGACGATTGAATAGATCAAAACTGGTTAAAATCAGAATCAAAACCAAATCGAACTAAAATCAGACCAAATCATAAAAACTACGATTTAATTCTGGTTCTCATATTTTACAAATCAAAACCGAAACCGACAACACCTGCAACCCAGTTGGCGGGAATGGAGATGATGGTTGACTAAGAAAGAAAGATGAATGCTTACCTGTAACAGAAGAAAACAAAAACAATATCTCTTCGGTATTGCAAGCCAACTACAACCTCCAAGTGGCCTACGTTTTCTGACTTTGCAATATTTTTTTATTCAGTTTAATGCGTCGGCAACATAACACCACATATATATACAACACAACCCCAATTCTTTGCCTTTAACTTTTCCACTAAATTAAATGGCTTAGCATCAATTTAGATTTTATGCATGCGGTTTTATTGGTTTAACACGTTGTTTTAGATATGCTTAGTTTCCTTTATTATATAATTATCGGAAACACCGAAAGATGAGAATCTCTCCGCAGCCTATAAAGATTAAGTATTTCGGACGAATTTTTTCCGGACAAATCAGCTGTATTCCATATTCTTTCATTATCCACAACAATAGTGGATTAATTGTCTTTGATTATTGTTCTTTTTTTGGTGCAAATTAAAACTCTTCTTTTGCTTTACCTATTTATAGTTTAAAATTTCTAGAGTCGCCTTTAACATTATTATTGGCTCTAGTTTTTTTTTGATAAATTAATTTATTTGGTTTTGTCAAAAATCAAACCTCCAATTTCTTAGGGCTAGAATTTGACTCTAATATTAATAATTAATTATAACCCGATAGTTTAGGGTTTAATTTTTAATTTTATTATTTTATCAATAAATTTGTAATTTAGTGAAACTAGAGTTGTTTTTAACATTCATTATACTTTTATTTTTATTAGTTTTGGTGAACAATATTTTGGAAACTTCGAAATAAATTCTCACGATATATCCAAATAGAAATGAAATACAAGTCATTTTTATTTGAAATTTTCTCATTAGTTTCCATAAAAGAAGTTAATTAACTAGACTCAACTCTTAAAAATTAATAATTAAGTTTTCTTTGAGAACAAAATAAAGTATTTAAAAAAAATTGCTTTATTATGCCGAAATATACAACCACCATAATGTGCATAAATGAAATTAAAGTACTTTATATTTTGTATAATCAAAATGGGATTTGATTTGCGGACTTAAACCAATAAAATTTGTCAAATAGTAAACGGAGGAAACAACGAGATAAGTTATGATTTTTTTTAGACATATGTCATTTATTTTTTTTAAAGGTGAATATTAATTTTTAAATTAATCCGACGATTATAAAAATTATAACATATTAAAAAATAATTATATTGTACATGTACAAAAAATGACTTTTTAATATATTGTCATTTTTATAGCTATGAGATTAATTTTAAACTAATCTCTATCTTTGAAATGAGATAAAATGATGCTAGTCTAAAAAATAATTGCCCAATCAGGTAACATATACTCGAAGTGTTACTGGTCTCTAACGACAGGAAAAGAAAAAAGAATTGGTTTGATGGGGACATTACCAAATTATCACAAAGAGTTGATCCAGTCAATTAGGATGAGACTGCAATCAATTCAAATTAGGTGTGTTCTATATCCAAAACCACAATGATCTATCTTATTTCCCAATAAATTTCAAAAACATACAAATTCTAGACACTGGAATGACAAAAATATTGCCAATAAATTTCCAAACTAACAAAAATTAGATTGGCCGTATATATATGCCATGGTTGGCATGATTAAATTGATTGTATAGATGTCAATAATTCTACATGGAGCGATGGCATAAATAAATAATTATTTACAAAATATTATTTTTTATTTTCTAAAATAACATAAAAAACAATAAAAAAAATTTAGTGTTGAATGAACAAATTTTTTATTTTTCTATTTCTATTTTTAGTTTTTTAAAAAAAGTGAAAATTTTTCATAACTAAACAGACCTTACTTTTCTTGAAATGGAATGAATATATAAGTTATTTATACTTAAGTTGAGCAATAAGAAATCAAAAATTCTATTTTCTTAAAAAAAAATTGGCATAAGCCTTAATTTTTTTTAGTTAATTCTAAGAAATCTATCAGGAGGCGAAATTGGCTCATGAAAGACACACCATCATTAGCTAATTGCATTTACTTTTTTTTTTTGACTGCAGCTAATTGCATTTACTATGGTTTAAGTTCACGTCATTTGGTATGTCTCTAAAAGATCCGCTGTCACTTGGTCTGCCCTGACAGTTTAAAATTCTATTTTTTTTACTGAAAAAAAAAGAGTCATAACGACCTGTAGTAGTATATTCTTTTTGGACATTACTATGAAAACATTACTTTTCCGCTACGAAATGTTTCAGAGCCATAGTTACACTGACAGCGGATTTGAGTCTGTGCCCTAGTGTGGTCACCGTATCACCTCAATGAGACAAGCTTTCAGGCGAAACATCTTGCCCTATTACGCGACACAGATTTTCGTCTGTCAGAACTACCTAGATTGATACCACTCCCACTCGAACTCACACCGTAAAAATAAATGTCATTCCCCTTTCTGTCAAGCTAACCTCACATGAAGCCTAAAATTCTATTTGGATATGAGGAATATAGAAAATAAATAAATATATTTGATGAAATCAATTGCCCATACTAGATGGAGTGGAGGTGCATGTGAAAAGGTGACCATCCAATGGAAATGGGAGAAAAAGAAAGGCAACAGAGAGCAGAGATGAGCAAATGGTTTGGTCTCCTTATCTTGAGGGGTCCGAGAGACAGAAACCCAAAGCCTTACCCTGTTTTAAGTCCCATCTGACAAACACCACCTCTCCACCAATGGGATTAGTTATGTGGCTTACAGGGTCCTGTGGGTCCCCCTTTTTATCACTTCCATATTTTCCCCAATTTTATTTTTATTTTTAGTCAACATTATCAACTCCCAGTTACACGGTGTGGACTTCCCTTCCTTTACACAGCCTCCCTAGCTCCAGAAGCTGGAGTTAATTTCATGTATGGTGCCTCAACTTTCTAAAATGCTACACAGAAATAGGTAAAGTCTTATTTGTTACATAATGGTACCTAAACTTTTCAAAATGGGTCAATTGCACTACCATACCGACTTTGACTCAACCAATCAAACCACCCTCCTCCTCCTCCTCCTGTCCTCCATCACCATCACAATCAATCCATGTAAGCCAATCAAATCACCTTCCTCTTCCATCACTATCACAAGCACCTATTGATCTGCCTTTTTCAACCCTTACTTGTTTCTTTCAATTTAAACGAAACAAATAAAATAGACAAACTAACTCAGAAACACTAACAAAAATCAAAATAACCCAACAAAATCGATATTTCCCATTGCACCACAATCCTAAATCATTGCCATTCATATATCACTGCACTAAACAAGATTAAATAAGAACAAACCATGGCAACTCCACCTCTACCACTATCTTCCATTGAGCCCCAACATCAGAAAAAGACTATACCCCAACTCCATAACAACTCTATTCAAATTTGAAACTCAAACTAGAAACTCTCAAACAAAATCAAACGAAAATATCCATCATCAAAAATCAATTTCAAACATATAACACTAAAACAATCCAGAATCAATCCTAAAATCAAACTCAAATCAATCCCAAATCCTAAAAAAAATGAAAAAAAAAAACACAAAACCTAAATAACTTGCATCGTACTAGGCGATAACATTGGAGAGAACAATTAAGAGAGGGGATAGTAAGATTTGTTTTGTGTTTTCAAAGGGCAATCGATGGTGTTTGAAAGGATTTATAGAGGTTGGGTTTGCGGTTGGCAAAGAGAAAAAGGTAAAGATGGGAGTGGTGGCGTCCCCGTGCAACTAGGTCGGTGTCCACTGTGAGCAAAACCGCGTCATTGTTCTCCGCCTTCTTGGCATCCCTTATCCGGCGAACTCCCTGGTAGAGTTTTCTCGAACATGATCTGTCTCCGTACTCTCAGGCTCCGACTTAACTCTCTATTCGGCCTTCTTTCGGCAGATCTCGCCTTCTGCACTAGCCTCCACAACCTCTACTTGCAAGGCAACATATTTTTTAAGAGGGATTCTAACATTTTTATTTTGTCTTAAGGACTTTGTAAGACTCAATCTTGGTGAAAACAACTTCACTGAAGAGATCTCCACTCAATAACTTTAACTTGATTGAAAACTTGTTACTTAAAGAACAATAGGTTAAATGGATCCATTCTGGACTTGAAAGCAAAGAAATTGGAGCAATTCAATGTATCTATTGGGTTTGCATTGGTGAGGAGGAGATGAGAATGTTTGGATGTGAATTTTGTTTTGGGTTGGTGGCAATGCTTTTTTTTTCCTAGGTGGTGGTGATAATCGTAAGAGTAGAAAAGGAGGAACTAGATTTTGGGTTTTGAGAGTTTGGTTTGAATTGAAATGGGTTGAAAGGTTAGGTTAGTGGGTCAATGGTTTTCTTTTAGTTCGGTTTGGGAGAAGTCAAAACATGATGATTTAGCATTGAAAATCTGACGTGACTTTGTATAATGGCTACATGGAATCCTACATGGCATGCTTCTTGCCCCGTTTTGCTTGCCAGGTTGAAATTTTTGCTGAGTCAAGACTATATGGTATTGTAATTGAAATATTTATGTACTATTATAGAACAAAATGAACTTTAGATATTTTGGAGTAGCATTTTAAAAACTTAAGGTGCCATCAATGAAATTAAGTCGAGAAGCTGCTTCTGTACTAGGTTTTCCCGCTTCGGTTTGGTTTTGAGTCAAACCAACCCATTGTTTTGGGCAGCTGTACCTTTGATCTGTTTCTTCTACTCAATCAGTGAAGACCAGAATCTTTCCATTTATATTCTCCACTATTATCATAATAGAGCTTACTTTGACCATCTTCCATCTTTCACTTTTGCATTTTCATGCTTTGTTAATTGTTAGGCATTTTTGTTTTTATTAGTTTACTTGAAAAAATTCGATCATTTCTACTCACAAATAGAAAAGAAAAAGTCAGAAAAGGTCTTCTAGAATTTATGCGAATGACTCTTTGACCTTTATCTTTGATAAACAATAACCCTTTTACTTTATCAATCAATACAAGAAATTAAATGATTAATTCACATTTTTAAGTCAAAATTGTTACCAATTTTGATTTTTAAACTAGTTTTCATGTATTATAATAGGCTTGATGGTCAAAATATTTATAATTACATTGAATAATGCTACATGTACGTTTGTGTTTGTATTTTTGAATTATATGAATACGAAGAGCATTACTATATAATATATGGTGCGCAAGAATTTTATAATTTATATTGCTGGATAAAAATGTGTATATATAATTAATTAGCCAACAAAACAAGTATGGGCTTCGATTTTTTTATGATAAATATCATATATATTTGCTAAAAAACTATATTAAGCTCTTTAGTCTTCTGATGCTTATGGCATCACGTGGTTTGACCCGAAAAGATGGGTCGTGCATGTCCGTATAGAGAGTCAAACATCAATCAAAGATTTCAAATATCACTATTTCTTTTTGTTTATTTTTTTGCTGCAGCCATCAATTGATAATTTTCATATTAAGAAACGATTTATTTAATTGGTCGAGACCCTAAATATAATATTCGTGGTATGGCCGTATTGCATGTCAACGCTTTGAAAGAAACAAGTTGGACGATTATAACAAAAATACAAAAGGCGATATGGAATTATATGCTTCTTTTCTAGTTGACGTGGTAGAAAGTTCCAACAAATTCAATTCTTATTTTATTTTTTCTTTTATTTTAAATATAATTCAAATTCAGTTAACATAATTAAATATTCTTTTGTGAGATACTTAATTAGAAAAATTCTTGTCTATTCTTAATATATGTTCTCATACATGTATTAAACAAATTAACAAGTGATAGGTAAATTAATGTACGAAGACATGTAATTTGCTTGGTGCATTTGTAGGTTTTGCTTGGTGCATGCATTTTCCATTTATTAATGTTGTTGTGATATGTAGGCACCAAAAATTGCAAAAGCAAGATTAGGGTTTTGTGTTCTAATTGAGTTACTCTTTTGGGCACCAATGACCCACAACGCTTTGTCCAATGTGGAAATAATCTTCAACACATATACATCATCTTCTTGTTTCAACTTAAATTATACGTTATCTTGTTAAAGGGGTAAAAAAAGAATCAGGAATCTTGGCATTAAGATTTGAATTTGCGATATGGAATACCATCATTTTGAGTTTAAAAGCCAAATTCTATGTTGCGTCCTCCTCCTTGTTGAACCAATCAAAATTGTTCTCTTGTAAATTGCTTTCTGTCTAATGTCTATCTTAATCCACCGTTCTTCGACTAGATTTTGACAACTTTTCCTAAAGCACAATCATGCTACTTGTCCTGACCTAAATATTAATGATAATTATAATAGTAAAGATAATGATAATAGCCATGATATATCTTAGGTCTTATTTTGTAGATCTTAAGGTAAACAACATATTTAGGGGAAATAAACCAACCTCTTGTAGCATTTAATTATCAAAAATAAAAATTGAGGAAGTGGTAGCTAGGTAGGGTTTGTTTTGTACGTGAATTGGGTATTGTAATTATTGGTCAAGTACGCTAATTATAATTTGTTGTGTATGCAATAGGTAATCAATAAAAGTTGATGACAAGTTTCCTACCTGGAAAAACAAAAAGGTTGGATGACATTAATCCACACCTTTCACTCTAACAAGGTAGCCAAAAGCTATATATCGGCAAAATTTTGCATATCGATTGATGTCACAAAATACCGGACAACTAATTCATAAAGGGATTGTTGATATTATACAAACATTAAGTCAAGTTTATGGGTATTATATAGTCTTATCTTTGTCAGAATCTAGATGCTTCACAAAATATATCTTCAAATTAAAAACCCTTTATACATATCTAAAAGCTTCCAAATCAAAGATTCCATTTGTTGTGATTTCGTCACAAATCGTCTCCCCTACATTTATTTTAATATTTAATAAAATGTGTATACGATATAGTCAAATTTCTCAACTTAAATCAAATTATTGAATGAAAAATTAGTTTAAAACTAATGTTAACGGTTTTTTTCTTGATTAAATACTTGTTAATCACTGATTCAATCGTTTTTTAACCCAAAAGATTATTTTATTTTACTTTCTTATTTTTGATCCTATGTGGCATGGCATCGGTGGGCATGATGTGGCATAGCAACCTTGAGTCATACATTAAATCATCTCCAACTGAAAATACCCTAGGGAGTGGGAAAGTGGAAATAGGTCACGCACATTTTAGTATATAAGTTGTGTGCGTCGTATCCTTTTATTTATACACACATATATATATGGGATAATTACAAATTTCATATTTTAAAAGAGATATATAAAGGCATGTCTTCGCTTTTAAAGCATACTAGGCACTAACTCGACTTTTAGTGCTGATGACATATGATCAATTTTCTCCCAATTCGTCATTGAAAACCCACATCAAATTTTATTTGGTGCTTTATGATAGGGGCATGACATATATAAAATATTTTTTCAATGAAATAAGGTATGTATCCAATGAAATAAAAAAATGAAAAAAGTACTCGTTAATTAAAAAAATTATGCTTATCCAAGCTGTGAAAGTGATAGGCATAGCTAAGATAACCCAAGAGATAAAGCATATGATAGGTGTTTGGACCATTTAGTCAGTAACTTGACATCCGATTTGTTAAAATAATGTATGGATCGAATTGATGATTGAGGAAATTAAAATTTATGTCAAAAAAGGGGTGCAATTTAGGTTATTATCGGATATAGAGCCAGTTAATTATAATTTATAAGTGTAATTAGCTAACTAGAAAATGTTATTGGAAGATTTTGAAGAACTTTTATGGAAATTTAGAACATTGTTTAGTGGAAGCTTAGTGATGTCAAGGGAAGATAATGTTGATTAATGTCAACAATGTTAATTAATTAAATTAATGCTTCATCATGCATATGTTCATTGTCCTGTTGGATAGGCTGACGTGTGATGTAAATTGTTCATGTATATCACACCTTATTTATATATTTGGCGCGTTGATCGTCTTTAATTAATTAATTAATTATGTGGGTGATATTTTTTTGATATGTGTGGGTTGATATTTTTGAATAGAAATGCTGATGTCATTAAGCACATCTTTTCTCTTTTTAGTCATTATATTATAAATTAAAAAATATATATATTTGGCTTTAGTTTGGAAAATAACTAGTTGGAATTTAATACATATCTTATCACAATTTTTTGGTGCCCAATATGAATAGTCGATATTTGCAAATTTGGAATTTGAATTAGTAATGGATTGTACAAAATTGACTCGTATTAATTGCTCCTTTTATTTATTAATTTCATTGTAGGAGTATAATTTATACTATATTCCAGTCAATAATTTATTTTTATTACTTATTATTTAATCAAATTAATAATGGATAAACTAATTGGTTAAAAGATATAAATAATAGCGCAAGGACATTGACGCATTAATTTTGAAATCATAACTAAATAAGAAAGGCATTCATCGATTTAAATTGTAATTTTTTAAAATTTTATTGAAGATTAGAACAAAAGTAAATTAAAAAAGCAACAACTAGGCATATAATGTGCATTAGAAATGATAGACCTGACATCCACCAAACTTAATTATTGTTATCTCGTGTCTAGGCAACACCATAGGGCTTAACATGTTCTCATTTAGGCTAATTGTAACTCAAAATCCTTAAAATTATCTTGTTAGACGTTGTTCGATATTTTTATTATTATTTTATTAAAATTTTTAGTTTTTAATTTTTCATTTTTTTTATTTATAATTTAAAGGTTATTTTAAGAGTCATGCATGATATTTATTCAGTTTTTCACTAAATACAATTTTATTTTAATTTCTTAGTTTTTATCTATTATTTTATTTAATACTTTCTACCCCAAATTCAATAAAATAAAAAATATCCATTCAAATAAAAATAATTCATTAAAATAAAAATATTACATTAAAATAAAAAATACATTAAAATAAAGTTTATAATTTCTTAAAATAAAACAATAATACTTGAAAATAAAAATGATAGAAAAAAATATATTTAGGTGGGTATTTATAGGAAAATGGGTAAACTTAGCCATTAAGGACCAAAAGAGTAGTTTTTCGGCCCTAACGGTACTCCAACAGTAATACTACCGTTAGAGTAAATCTGACCGTTTGATCAATCAAATCCAAATGTCAGATTATATTATTTTTTAAAAAAATGTCACTGATCCCGCACCTAACAGCAAATCGGGACACAATAACATGTCCCAGTCCATCAAGCTAGGAATGATAGACCTGTTTCTAGCCCGATTATAAAGAGCCTTATAAGGAATCCAAACTAAAACTACAATGACAGGCTTTCCGCATGGATACATTGAATACCGTGCAAAACTATTGTTTCTATCTAAACTGGAATAAATCATTATTAACCGAATCGAACTGAGTCAAACTGAATCAAACCAGACACATCATATTTAATCCATGCTAAGAAATCAATAACCTAAATAATAATCAACAAAATCGGTTTGGAATCTCAAATCTCCCCCTAATATGGGACCTACCCACCCAGATAAACCACGGCCAATACCATGAAAAAAGGTACAGACCCACCGACTCTCTAGATCAACTTGCCACGTGGGCCATTCACGAATCGAGGACTTGTCCGTACAAATCCACCTAAATTTAATATTTTTGTGTATCACTTCATGTTCTCTGTTTCCTCTATTATTTCATTTCCAAAGAGCAATTTCTAACTAGATTCGCCTAGCCCACAAGGAATTAAAACCTGGGTCTCACATGTATAATATTTATTTGTCTTTAAAAATAATGCAAGAGCACGAACTCTTGGATTTGATCCAATGTTGTATGTTTATTAGACTTATTTTCGATCAGTAATATTAATAAATTAGTATAATATTTGTGCTATGTATGATAAATTATAATTTTTTATTTAAATTAATAAATAATATATTTTTTGATTCAAAAAATATTTTTAAAATTATTACTTCAATGAGAAAAATTAAAATATTAGTAAATTAGGAGAAAAATTATAACTATTAAATATTTAAAATTATTATAACATTTTATAATTTTATTCATAATTCTTTCATGAATTAAATATATTTTTTTTCTAAAGAAGTAAATAGATTCATTAAAATAAAAAAATTTAATTTATATATTATAATATTAATCAAGTAAATACATATGCATGCATTGAATTAAGTCAATATAACTAATATCATTATAATTTGATCGAAAGTATTAAATTATCATTAATTTTTATATCTAATTCTCTATTTTTAAAAAGTCTAATACGTCGATATTTCACTAATTCATTCTAAATCACATGTTAGTTACAAATTTATATATCAAATTTATGAACCAAATTTCTTATCATAGCGTTAAATTAATATAACTGTATTTTTATGTGAAATAATATATATTGATTTAAATGTATATATCGATATATATACTAATTTGTTTTTTGTTATGTAATTATTAATTTTAAAATTTTTATATATTATATTACAAAAAAAAAAGAGAGAAGATATTTAAAAAAATTATTGTATATTGATCAGTTAAAATGTCACTCATATATATATATATATATACCTATTTTCTTTAAAGACAAATAACACACCACATATTATTTGTCAATTAATTAAGAAATTACTTGTCACAAATTTAAGAAAATTTTATAACTATTATATATATATTAATTTGCGGCACATTAAAACTGTTTTCAATATTAAGAGATTGCAAGTTTAATTTTTAATAAGAGTTAATATAAAGTAAATGTCAACATATTATTCATCAATTTAAGATGTTGCGCGATCTATTAAACTATGGGAATATCCTATATTATCGAGGTGGAAGAGTTCGCTAATATTTTAAAATTAGCAGTAATATCCCATAATGTCATCCGGGTGGAGTGGAGACCCAATTTCAAGCTTTCAATCTCACCTCATCCTTTTTTTTAAAATTTATGTTTATCTATTGGGTTTTTAATTTAATTTACTTCGCCTATTTGCCACTTGAAGGAGCATTAAAGCATGAAATTGTTCTGATGACCTACGTTTAAGGGCTGTTTTCTATTTAAAAGTAACTGGCAATTCTCTTTTAAAGTGTTTTAATAAGGTTAGATTCAATTTCAAGTTGTTTTGCTATGATTATAATTTAATCTAATTGTTGGACAAAAGTGAAATAATTGTAATAAAAAAATATCGGGTGGAACTTATCCAAATGGGGAGAGTACTAGAGGGGAGGTAATGTGGCATAGGGAGGGAAGGAGTAAAGGACATGAAGAAGGGAAGCGAATAAGAAAAGAGGAGGAGAAACCCACTTGGGGGGCAGCAGAAAATGTCTAAGGAAATGTTTGGTTGGGGGAAAATAATGATCGTAGTAAGGGTTGTTTGTGACATGAAAGATACAAGGTGAACCTAGCCAATAAGACAAGCCAAAGGTTGAGGGAGGAGTGGGAGGACGAACCAAAGAAAGCCAGGTAATTAATGTAAGAACCCTTTATGGGAAATTTTTTGTTGTTGCTTGGAGCCTATTTGTCTTTCTCTTTCATGTCTATCCAATCTAGTAGTACTTGTACCCATCCATGTCCCTTACCTTATTAACCTCTTTCTATGTACGACCCCACTACCCATCCTAGTAGTGAAACTTAACCCAAAACTCTCACTTTCTCATTGGTAGGTGTAATAAACCGACAGCAAATAATTGAGCAGATTTTGATCAAACAGATATAGCTAAATCAGATAAGAGATTTATCAGGCACCTGCATATATTATACTCTACCAGCTCAAACTTGTGATTTATTAGGCCAGTTTTTCAACGAGGGCTATCTTAGAATAATACCATTTCTCCTCCTATTATTCAAATGTATCAAATTTGTACATTGGATATGATTTTTTTTTCAAGTTCAGTATACAAAGTTTTATCACTTGCAAGAGTCCGACGTGCCTGAAAAAATGTTTAACTATTGATACTGGAGTAAACTGTAACGTTAAAAATTGTTGAGTTCGATTGTGAATAGGGATGACAATTTATACTCTATCAAACGGGTATCAATCTTACCCGTATCCAATCAACGAGGGTATTACTCGTTTTGACTGGGTATGAGTACGAGTACAGACACGGATAATACCCGTATTTTATTATACGGGTATGAGTAGGGTATGGATATAAGAATATCATACCCATACCCATATTCGTACCCTTACCTGTTGGATAATATTCGTACTCGTGCCTGTTACGCATACCAGCTATATATATATATATATATATATATACACACATACATATGTGTGTGCATATATATAATACATGTATGTGTGTATATATATATATATATGTAAAGAGAGAGAGGGAGAGAGAGAGAGTCTTTTGAATGTAAATAAATTTTTATATTTGAATTAATTGATTTGTAACTAGAATGAGACTATAAATGTAATTTGTTAGATATTGTAGTTTTTGATGTAATTAGAAGGAGATGCTACTATTGAGAAATTATTCTAGTTTTATATTCAAAGAACTTATTATAACTAAAATATTTTGAGAAAAAGTTTTGTGTGTAAAACTCATTCATATAGTATTGACATAAAAAAAATTAAAAATTGATTACAAAAATACCGTGTTAGTTATATACATGATATGATACGATTAACAATTATTTTAAGTATTATATTTATATACACTTATTTTGATGATATAGAAGATGACTTAGAGATTTTAGGTATTATATTTTCTATTATTTATTGATATTAATAATTGTTTCAAATAATTTTTTGATTTATTTTTAATGTGTGTATTGTTTTATTACAGAGTCAATTACAATAAATGATTGATTTGCCAACAAATCAAGTATAAGAGTTTAAGAACAATATTTTTTTGTCTAACTTTATTTTAGTCTAACATATGTTGGTATATTACTATTACAAATATAACTAGTACATATTTTTCTCTAATATTTTTTTCACAGTAAAAAACTGAAACTAAGAGTTGTAATTTATAGGTTGCAATGAGAATGTTAGAAACACTCCTCATCTTTATTCTTGTATAAAATTTTAGACTATAATTTTTGTATAAATTCTCCATTAAGTGACAACTTATCACTTTCTTATTTTATTAATTATATTCGGTTGTAAATTATAGTTTTTATATTATGTTGTGTAAATATAATATTTCATATTATTTTATGTATTTTTTTAATCTATTATTTTAAATTAATGATATATTATTTTTTAAATTAATCAATTAAATTTAAATTACGGAAT
>CAODLS010507696.1:0-42896 GCA_948243855.1 Flueggea neowawraea
AAGGTTCCTAGAGAAAGCAATGTAGCAGATCCACTAACCAAGCAGTTAGCTAGGCCAAGGCATGAAGGTCATGTTAGATCCTTCGATTTAGGATTATGCATGATTGGGACTAGTGCTAGTGAGATATTGTTAGTGTAAGCCCTAGCCCCAATGCATTGTATCCGGATGATTTTATATATAATTTGAGGCATTGTTTTATCTCTTTATTATCTCTGTGCATGTTTAATTAGATAAAACATCAATGAATAGTGATTCTGCTTAAGTTATCAAATATGTGATTTGGATAGTAAAACCTTGAAGCATAAAAGAATAATGTTCTAAATATCCCTAGTCGATTATTGTCATGGTAGTGGCAATAAACCAAGACCAGTATGTAATCTGTAAGATGATCATGTTTTACGGGTCATAGGATATGAAATATCGATCAGATAACATAGATATATGTTAGAGAACAGTGTTTTGGATCGATCCGAACATGAGAATACTACATGGTTGAAGGTCATAAGTATTTCTCATGCAATGCTTATACTTGAATCCTTCGACCTAAAATCACTATGGATTCTTGGGTGAGTCTTCGTATACTTTAACATACGCCTAACATCATTCGTAATGAGTAACAAGTATGGTTATGATTGGGTATGCCATAAATCATGCTAAGGAACATGAGTGAAGTGAAGGGATTGCCCCTCTCTCGAGAGAGAAGATATCACCGACCACTTGATTTGTGAAACTGAGTAGTGTGTGGCCACACCCAAATAAAATGATAAGTGTTATCATTTATTTGACTTAGTTAGGATCACTAAGAGATCAATGAAATGTTTTAGCAATAAATAAGGGTGATCGGTTCCATGCCTTATACTAATCATGATATCGAGAGGCAAAAGATTGTATAAGGTTGAAATTAGGTTATGTTGATTCGTAATTGACATTCATTTTAATTTGGGTAATCATAACGTCTTGCTAGAGACCAATTATAATATATGGGCTTTAAATTAATTTTGGGCCCATAGCCAACATTGAATGGACCTACAGGATCACACACAATAAATATCTGGGTTAGGGCTAAAATTATTTTTCTTGCCAGACCATTAATTTATGTTATGATTAAAACATAATAAGATGAGCCCAAGATGAAATTCGGCACACCCATTAGGCCAAAGAGAATGATGAATTCGGCCTAATGAAGTATTTGATTAAAAGGTTTAATTAATTAATTAAAAGAGAGGGAAGAAGATTCCTTGTTCAAGTAGGACTTGTCAAGGAGTTTTAGATGGAATTAATTGTCCATAAATCATGGGATATGCGTCATATAACTCTAGGGTTTTGTGGCTTCCACGTTTGCTCCTTCTCTTCTCGCTAGCCGAAACCTAAAAGGAGAAAAAGAAGAGTTTTTATTCTCTAACTTACTCTAGGTTTAGGGTTCTGCATTCATTCAAAAATAGGCAAAAGAAAGACGTTTTCTTTTCCCATCAAAAGTCTGAATTTCACAAGGTAAGAAAGAGAGTTTTTTTTAGTGCTAGCACACGTAGTCTAACCTATAGATTCGTGTGTGTGTGAGAGTAGAGGGGAGTGGTCTTTTGGCAGTCCCTTGGTCAATTCCATTAGGCACAATCAATGGAGAAAGGTGTTTGGTGAAATAGCAATTCAGCAACCCTTCAAAGGTACAAAATTCTATTTTTAATTAATTATTTTACATACATGGATCTTGGGTTGTTTCTTTTGTGTGTTATATTGTGTTTCTCCGCTGCATATAATCTTGATTAATCACAAAGGAAACCTAACATCTCTACACCTTATTCTTTCTCTTTTCTCCTTATTTTAATAGTTGTTTACCATGATTTATGTAGTACCTCATTGTCTTATTTTTATGAACATGGTAGCCTGAACTCTTTGTTAGGGTTGAGAGATGTAGGCTCTTGATGGATATTTTTTATATTTATGAATTGTTAAGATGAATTTCATGTGATATCTTGTGTTTATGTTGGATTGATTCAATGACTTGTTATGAATGAATATTCCTATGCTTGATCACCATAATAATATTAGTGACAAAGTTAGGTGAAGATTGAAAGATGAAGCTTAAATGAGGTCAAAAAGCATTGAAATTACCATAGTTAGGGTAGACATATTCTGTGTAGGTAAGGTGTTCGATGAAATTCCCAAATGAACCTAATGAGTCTAGTTTAGTTAGTTGAGGCTGAAATGACCCTTCCAATAAATGTAGATGTAGCTTAAATGCACTTGAAATAAGAAGTTTAGGTTAGGTCTACTTGCATCAAACTTGTTAGGTTATGTAATAGACATATTCATGCCAATAAGGTGTTCGATGAAATAGAACACTCAATCCATAAAATAACCCGTTGATAAATATGACAAATAGAAGTCTTGGTCGAATCTCAAAAGCCCTAACATTTTATCATCTATTGTTTTCCTTAATTTGCAAATTACTTTGAGTATTTACTTTACTGCATTTGTGTTTCAAATTAAAAATTACAAAAAAAAAATCAATTGTTGAATTTTTATTTTCTTTTCACGAATTGATCACATTAGCAAACAATTCCCGTAGATTCGATAACCTAGGAATACTCCCAACGAAAAACTACATTGATAATCGTGCGCTTGTGGATAGTCGATCACCCTCCTATGTGTAGACGCGTCTAATTATGTTCTTACTACTAAAAAAATTCAAGCATCGGATATTAGTTGAATACAATTTTGTGCAAAAGTACAATTACATGGACCTGATTGAATACCAATCGAATACCGTTCGAATGTTGTTTGCATGCCTAAATAATATTCCATGAATCTGATTATAAACCAAAATAATATTTCATGAATTTGATTGAATACAAAAATAATAAAGGTTGGGAATCAATTGAACTAATGCTTTTTGAATACTATTTGGATATCAAAATAATATCATATATGGATCTAGTTGAAAATTGATTGAATATTAATTGAAAACCGATTAAATACCATTTCAATACTATTCGCATACCAGAATATTATTCTATATATGTGATTGGAAACTAAAATAATATTTTAAACCAAAATAATAAAGATTGGAGACTAAATCACTATAGTTTGAATATTATTTTGATACCAAAATAACAATACATGAATTTTTTTTTCCTGATAAGTAACATTACATGGATTTGATAGAATACCGATTGGAAAATGATTGAAAATACAAATTGAAATATAATTAGAAACCAAAAATATAAATTCATGTATAAAATAGTTATACTAAATAACATTCTATAGACATGATACCAAATAAATACTGATTGACAATCTACTGAATACTAATTAAAAATTATATTGAAAATTAAAAGATTGAAAACCAATTGGAAACAAAAAATGCAAATATATGTATAGAATAATTGAGTAAATATACGAACTAACATTCTATAGATAGAATACCAATTTAAGACTGTTTAAATACTGATTGGAAACCCATTAAAAATCAAAATCAACTTAATTTTAAAATAAAAACATGGATAAAATGAATACTCATATTCTCTTCAACCACCCCATCAAGATTTTTCATTTTTTATTTTTCTTATCATTTCGTGAGAGAATAGCATAGATTAAAGGAAAAAAAAGAAGAAAATTATATTAAAAAATATCTTTTAACCATTACATTCAAAGGTTGTAGTCTAAAGATCATATTTTTCTTTTTCATACATGCAATAAACTCTAGTGAACTATTAGAAGTTTTTTTCTTCTTCTTTTTTCGGGTAATTTTTTTCTTAAGTACAAAAAAAGGATTAATATTTGGGCAATCAGGTTGATGAGTCATGAGAAAGAATTGGCTAACAAATTTGCATTCTTCAACCGATGCAACTTATATATATATAGTGCAACATAGGAACTCCTTGCTCTTACATTGTTGGTGTATCTATGAGGTGTGCCTTTATACATTGTTGGAAAAAGATGGACTTGTGATTTTCCAATGTTAGCGTGGCCACAGATTCTTCCAAATTCAGAAGATTACTTGCCTTTGAAATTGAAAAATAATTAATTCTGTTCTTTCAAAAATGTTTTTCGAATGAATTAAATGTTTTATTGTGAAACGTTTGCTCTTCTTTTGTTGTTGTTGTCGTCATGATAAAATAAATAATTTGTAAAAGAGGCCGGGAAGTCCTAAAACTGGAAGAAAATGAAGAGACAGACAAGTCTTAAGACTACAAGAAAACTGAAGAGACCGGCATGTCTTAAATTGCAAAATGATTAAGAGACTGGCGTTTTCGTAAAACTGCAAAATCTTCAGAAAGCCTAAAAATTGATGGAAATTAAATAGACTGGATTGTCTTAAAACTGTAAAATCGTCAAAGGACCAACAAGTCATTAAACTGCACGAAAACCATGTTGAAGAGGTCTAGGCATTTTTATAAATTGTAAAAAAAGGTTGTTGAAAGAACTACATGCCTTAAAACTGAAAAATAAAATGTTCTTAGAGTGCACAAGAAAATGAAGAAGTTCCTAGCAAGGAGGAGCAACTACACACAAAAATTTTGAAGAAAATATGTCTGAAAAAAGAAGGTGCTGACGTTCAAAACTTCCAGCCACAATGCAACAAGGAGGAGTATTGAGATATGTTGAATTGTGCTAGACATTCCAGAATATTTGATTTCAAAATTTTAGTAGAGATTTAGAGAGAATAATATAGGAGTTTGTTATTGATTGGATATGACTTGTTTCTATAAATAGAAGTTGTTGTAGCAGTGGTGGATTTGAGAATTTTGAAGAGGGGTGTCAAAATTAATAATAAATATAATATAATATAATCAAAATAACTTGAGTGATAAAAAAATTATAATTTTGAGGCTGACATATTCTAAGTATGTCATAGAAAAACGATTTCATATTCAAATAATTTTTTACAACTTACTGACAAAAAAAATCAAATTAAATGGGTGTAAGTAACCAAAAAAATGTTCATATTTAAATAGTTAAATAGGAAATAAATCTAAGTAAACGAAAACGAAGTCAAATAATAAAAAAATATGATAACTAATAAGAAAAAGTATAATTAAATTAGCTTATAAATTTTAATTAGATTTCATTATTTTTTTAATTGAAACAAGTAAATAATATCATTTTGCATCAATGTTTTGAATGGGAGTATTAATTCATTTATAAGATCTTTTTCAGGGGTGTCATTATGTATATAACTTAAAAAATTGTTGCTTTTAAAAGTAAAAAAAAAAAAAACAAACTAAGAAAAGGGCCTCCTTTCAATAATGTAGATCCGTCATTGTGTTGTAGGCTTTGAAAATGTGCAAAAAAAATACAATAGAAAAGAGTAGAGATGAGGAAACAACAGCGAAAACAGGGTTCTTTATGTTTTGTTTTCTATTTTTTATATGTTTTAATGAATATTTTCAATATTTCCACTCATCTCTCAGTCTTCACTAAAGTTTTCAGCAATCTCATATTTATATTATCCTTCTGAAATCACTTCTAGCCCTCTGGCTAGAATTCTTACCAAATACAAAATGTTTTCTTTTTTTATCTTACAAGAACTCAGATGAATTGTTTAACGAGCACAAGAGCTATTGATTTGTGCAAGAATTGAAATACGGGGACATAGAAATTCTGAAGCCCATCAATAATAATTATAATCCTCTTTTTTTTTTAAACAAAGAATCCTCTTCAACATTTAATACATGATAAGAGTTAATATGATTTTAAATGGACGTACAACACATAAAAAGAATATACATACATATATATATATATATATATATATATATAACATAAGGCAAAACATTTTGAATTACATGATCTACACATATAGATGGCACATTTGATATATAATTGTAACTAAATTATATGTTTATCTTGAACAACCACCTGCAATTTTAACTCCAAGTACATGTAGACCAGAAAATCAAGTATAAAAAGAAAGAACTTTGGATGTATAATTTAAAACCTATGTCTTCTTCCTCTGCCTAGTCCACATCAGGTTAATGTCAAAGACAAACATTTAACACATATCCTGAACAACAAATTAAACATGAAACAACAACAAAAGCAACAAGAACTTTTTCTATTTTTGAACTTTGAATAACAAGAACATGTGTGTTATATTATTAATTTGTGTTTTTGGATCTTAGTAAAGTTGTGGCAACACAGAGAACTTCATCGTTCCATTGCTGCAATGGAAGCCATTTCCGGCACCACAAGCAAAATAGTATGGTTGCAATTTAGAGAGCACAAACTCGAATCCATCACCACTTCCATCTGTGACATTAGCAACCATTTTAGAGTTGTTAAGATCACATCTCATGAGGCTTTGTTGGTCTTGTAACAAGTAGACGTTGTGAGGATGTGGGTTGTTCTCACTTGGGGGATCGTACCTGAAAACTGCACCACACCATCATCATTAAGGATAAGTATTTTATTTCCGTAATTTATAACTGATTACACTTATTAGTTTTGGAAGCGAAATTGCCTTGTTTAAGCTTGTTATATTTACGTGAGAGTGAACTCAATTATGGATTTTTTTTAAAATGACCTATTTTTCTAATTAATGATCATTAATATGATGTGTTGTACATCATGTCCTTAGGTGATTGCTAATTCTTTATGTGGGATGCTTGAAATAATAAAAGGTTCCTAGTCGAGACTAAGGGCTTTATAGGATTCATCACACAATAATAGCCTCGGTTAAGGCTAAGGGGCTTAGAAAATCATCGATCTTACAAAACAAGCTAATTATTGTGGACCACTTTGGCTTGTCCCTTATAGACATACACTAATGGTTTGTTATAGAAAAAACACCTTAATAATTTGAGAGAGCAATATATGAGATGTATGACACAACATGGTGAACAAGGAATTTTTATGCAGAATTCGCCCGGAAGAGTACGGTTGAATGCTACTATTGTTAATATGAATCGTTAATCATATTATCAATATAGATAACTAAACAAGAGATAATATTGAACTGTTAATCATGTTATATCGTTAAATTATCAAATCAAAGAAAGACCTTCCTTAATTTGTACTTACCAAGAGAGTCATTAACATAGAAAGGAGCGTTGAAGAAAGCCCAGGTCACATAGTCAAAACCAAAAGTCCAATTAGAGGAACTACCAACAATAATCTTCCTAGGAGTGTATGTATAATTAGGGTTTTGATTGCCATTTAAACCCCAACCTCTACCGGCCATACCGACACCAAAAAGTGAAGCACTAATCAAAACAAGAATTCCATTTGCAGCTGTTAGAGCCATTGTCTTCCTCTTTCTTTTCAAGATATTAAAAAGAGAGTAAATAATAATTATAAAAAAAAGAAAAGAAAATAAGCAATGGATTTGTATGTGAATTTTGAAAGTGAAGATAGTGTTGATATAAGTTTGAGACGTAAATGTGTTTTCTTGTTTTGGTGGAGAGGATTATTTATAGGGAGAGATATATATAGTGGGTAGCTGCTAAATTAAGCTTTTCCTTCCTTTTTTCCTATTTGTTATGTTTGGTTGGTAAAAAAGAGATGGAGGATATTTTTTTACATATCTTTAAGCAATGAAATCCATGTGATTGTTATCTGATCAAAAACATAAAGGGGATTGTTATTACCATAATTAGGATGATTGACAGATAATATTTGGAGTAAATTTCATTGAAGGTAATTGAACTTTCTAAAATGCTACGCTAAAATGTCTAAATTCCAATTTATTACATAATTCAACAAATATTTTTTTATAGGTAAAAATGATTTTATTAAGCTAAATCCATGAAGCAAAAGATTTGCAAAGGTTGGAAAAGTTGTCTCAATTCAAAGTGCTTTCACCATAAGCTAGATTACGACACCAAGGTAGAAAACCTACATATTTACAAACCAAAATACACTGGAAATCTCATTCAATCAATGGCCAGATATTTAGCAAATATTTTCTGTCAATCATCCTAATTATGGCATTGATCTAAAAATCCTAAGTAAGGCAATAATAATCATATTGATTTAGTTGACTTATTAACCCATCTAATGAGTTAGCTAGGTCCCCCACTAGTTAGACTATCTTCCATGTTGTTTTTCTGTTAATATGAATCCTGGTTTGTAGAAGTCAAAAAGAAATTCAAACACTGAATCTATATGTTCTAGTTATACCGATCTCTCCCTTTAAGAGTAGATATCATCAGAATATAATTCATCGTTCCTAAAAACTAATTATTTCTTTCATAATTTTGTAGATAATTAATTATTTATTCATATCCTAATTCGATTGCATGACATATATAACAAGATTTTGTTTCAGGTAAAAAAATCAATTTTTTTTTAGATTAATATTTCACATAATGGTGGTTCAACTTTGCTAAGTACAATCAGTTAAGCTAATGACATATGATAACGGGTTCATGGTCTTTAATATAATAATATTTCATGGGTATATATATATATATATATACATATATATATATATCTATATATATATATGAGGATCCCTAGTATTAGAGCCACGGGAGGAAGTAGATTTATATTTATTTATTTATTAAACCATATTGAGAGGTTAGATTTTTCCGAGGCTTTTAGAGTGAATTGACACTGGTTGGTAATCAGACCCTGAGATGCAGTTAAACCAAGTAACTGTCTTCACTTCTGTAAGAAAATTCTAATTTCAAAATTTTGGTTTAATGAATTTGTTTTGTAGATTCACTTCTTTTTCAAATTCTTCTACCACATCTTCAAGTTCAAAGAAGATTATTAATAGTAAAGAGTACGTCATAAAAGATTTTCAAAAATCTATCGATAATTAACATATATCAAAAATCCAAAGGGATCAAATCTACAAAAACTCAAAATTTAATCTTTTCAAAACCAATTTTTCCATTAAAACTGAAGAACGGATATACAAATAACCAAACCTTTTGAAACCATTTCTTTACTTTCTCATAATTCCATTCAAAAACAGAAAGAAAAGAATTTTAAATATTTACATATTGGTCTTGTTCAAGTAGGATTTAAATCCCTTACAAAAGAAGGATTAAATACTTTCATACTTGCTGTTTTACATGATGCAAGGTTCATAAATTTTAAAGATTCTCTTCTTAGTTCAATTAAATCTAGCATTTGTAATGGTCCAATTTCTTTTGATTGTTATCCAAATCTTACTGTGTCTTTAAATGACCTAAATATTTAAAAGACCCTTTTTTTACAAATCAAAACTCACAATTACAAAATGCTTGAAGGCTCTATCCCAGTTGCTTTAATTTTTAGAGTCTATTACAAAGTGATGAAATCTGCTTTCGGTTCAAAACATTTAAACCAAAGTAAAAAAAAGGAGAAACTCTTTTACTTCAAACGGATCTTTCCAAATCCAATGCTGTCACTCTTTTACCCATACAATGGAAAGACATCACCCTTCCTGAAGACTAGATACTGGAAGGAGCAGTAACTCCTGAACTTCCAAGATCTTCTATTCCTAACACTGGGCTTAGAGAAATTACCCAGTTTCAGGATGGTCGTGTTAGACTTTTTTTTGCTCGCCATTCTATTAGTTCTAGAAGTGAAGATGGACATACTCCATCTTTTGAGATGCTTTAATCTCCTCTACCATTGACTTAGGAAGACTTTCACAAATTCCTACTATTATAAATCTTCCTTTCACAAGATCCAGATCTTCAACCTCTGATATTCCTACTACAAGTTTTCAAATGACAGATTACACTTCCAGAGTCCCACAACCTATATATATGACTACACCACAAAATCAAGAACATGTCGAGTCCAATTCTCCTCCAACATCTCCCACTTTTTCAGCAGTTACTGAAAATGTTGCAAATAAGTTAAATGTTTTAGAAGAAGATTTCCAGACCAATAAAGAATTTTTCAAAACAGATTTTTATGCTTCTCATAATGAACAAAAAAGGACATGGTTTTTCACAAATTTCTTACAAATAAGACAACATATCCAAAAATAATTTTATGATTTTGTTTCTGAGCATAAGATTCAAATCTTTTTCTTCGATTGGTTTGAGCCGTTTTATGTTGTACAGAACAACATTACATATCCTTTTTTACATACTATTAGCCCGATTACTACAAAAAACTTGGGATTTAACTGATGGCAAACCATCCAGGCTGAACATCCCCATCTTCGTAATATTATTATTCAAGTTGGGGATAAACCATTAGATTTACACCCTTACAAAATACCCAAAGAAAATGATTCTACAAACATCAAAAATATTATTTCTCATAATAATTTTACAAATTGTAATCTTAATATTGTCGGCATACAGCTTTCTCGCATGGAAAACAACTACAATCTCACAATATCATGGTTTCTTCATCTACGTTGAACCCTACTTCTAAACTCATAGAAACAAAGAAACTTCCTATTTTCAAACCTTACCAAATTTCTAAAGAAAACCAAAAGGAACTTCGTAATAACAAGAATGAATTTCTTCAAACTACCCAAAATCAACTCAGCCGTCTTGACCCCTCATCCTTAACAAATCCTCCTCTAATTGACGAAACTCCTACACCCTTGAATAGTCATAGATCTGATCTTCGGACTTCAGTTTCTAGCAATCCAATTGCCCAAAATACTCCTAGCATGAATACTCTCTCTTATAACCCCAATAATCCTTCATCCCACACCAAATATGAGCAAGAAATTGCCATACTTCAATGGATACACCAACCATCATCCTCAAAAGCCATGATCACAAAACCTAATGACATGGACTTAGGTCCTCATAAACTTGTCCAATCCAAGTACAAATCAGACACTTTGTATGAATGGAACATTGATGGAATGTTTGAATACCAAATCCTTAACCTGCTTCAACAAATGACCATGGTTGTTAATGCCTACAATACCAAAACAACAACCTCTGATCGTGCCATTACAGAATTCGTTTTTACAGGATTTTCTGGCCAACTAAAAGGTTGGTAAGATTTCCAGCTCAGCCCTAACGAGCAGTCAAACATTCTTAATGCTATCCAAATCGATGAAGATGGTCTCCCTATCCTTGATGAAATTCAAAATCCAATTCCAAATACTGTTTTAGCCCTCATCCTTACTATTTCTTTACATTTTGTGGGAGATTCATCCCATATCAAAGACAAAAATATTGAACTCCTTTCAAATCTCAAATGCAAAAAACTTTATGATTTTCAATGGTACAAAACCCAATTTTTAACTAGAATTATGTTACGTGAATGCTCAAATCAACCTTTCTGGAAAGAAAAGTTTATCGCAGGTCTTCCTCCTATAATTAGTGAAAAGTTCAAAACTAGAATTAGGGAGCAATATGGTGATCAAATTCCTTATTCAAACTTCACATATGGTCAATTGATTAGTTTCACTCAACAAGAATGTCTTAAAGCTTGTACAGACTTACAATTCCATAGGAAACTACAAAAAGAAATGGTAAGAACAGGCACCCAGTTAGGAACCTTTTGCAGCATGTTCGACATGTCCAAAGATTGTTGTAAATACTGTACAAAACCTCCTTAAAAAATCCAAAGCCCAAAAAAAGCCTTACATTCATTCCAGAGCCCCTTACAATAGAGAAACATACTACTAAAAGCCCAAAACCCGATATTCCAGATCTTTGAAACCTACACCAAGACAGAAGTCCAATGCAAAAAGGTCTCTCAAAGATGTCACTTGTTACAAATTTGGTAGAAAAGACCACACATAAAAATATTGTCGTCTCAACAAACAGATCAAAGAACTTCAGTTAGAAGAAGAAACCATTCAAAAAATCCATGCCCTTCTCATAGAATCTTCAGACACCAGTAATCAAGTGTCCTTAGACTCTGGCAAAGGACTCCAAAATGATGAATTAGTAGCTACAACCTCTTCATCTGATTTTGAAACTCCTTCCAACCAGCTCAATGTTCTTTCAAAAGATCAAAAGTTTACCTTAGACGTTATCCAGCAAATTCAAGACCCTATCAAACAAAAAGAATACCTTGAAAAACTTTCTCAAACCCTCCAATAAGAAGCATAACCACAGAAAAAAAACTCCTATCCTTTCATCTCCAAAACCAAGTTCCTATAATCTTACTAACATCCTAAAAAAACACGAGAAATCTAAAGTCGTAACCCCTACTATCCAATATCTACAAAAATAAATCAAAATAGAACTTAAACAACTCAAAGAAAAATAAGAACAACACAATGATAATATCAAACTACTTTTATCAAATTCATTAGATGATGACATTGGAGAAGATTCCTCAAAGCAAGATCATCATACACATCATATACAATCTTGTTCCAATTCTCAGCATGTTCATGATGATTTCTTATGCATCTCAAAAGAAATTACTTCTCGAAAATATGTTGTTACCATCAAACTTTCCTTTGCAAAAGATTTTGAAATTACTGCAGCTGCTCTTTTTGATACAGATGCCGATTTAAACTGTATTAAAAAAGGCATTGTTCCAAAACAATTTCAGTCCCTGACTTTTGAGAGCCTTTCTACTGCTAACAACTCAAAACTTCATATCAAGAATATATATATATATATATATATATATATATATATATCTTGACTCCTGGGTCCTTAGTTAAACCACACCATTCAATTGTACGAAACATTTATGAAAATTTTCAAAAATGTTATGCCATTAATCGCGAGTGGTCATTAGTTGGAAGAACCAAAGGGATGTTTCAAGCTTCTTTGAAGTGATTTGACGTACATTAGTGATGACGACAGGTTAGCCTCTTACGTCAGCATCTAGGATCATCGGTTACTTTGTAAATATGTTTGTTTCTTAAGGCCAATGATCTTGCAATTGGTATCAGAGCATATCAACATGTATAGATGCTACGCTTATCAATTTTAAATCTATATTATGTTTTTGTTTGCTGAAAAATTTTGAGTTTGAGGTGATTCATATAATTTGTTTGGTCAAATGGAACTTCATAATTATGTGATTTGGTTTTCTGTGCATGTTGGTAGGACTACTATATCCACAAACTAGTGGTTGAAATTATTTTGTATCTTAGCACCTATTCTTGCATGTGGTAGTTTGGGACCAGCTCTTGTGAATTGCATATATTGTTTTTGTGTATTATATGGATTTCATGCTCTTTTGTGTTCTTTGGTTTGTTCATGCTTTGGGTTCGAAAGACAATCATTAGCAAAACAATGCAGAGACAACTAAAGTGAAAAAATAAAAAAAAAATAAAACACAAAACTTCCAACAAGGGAAGACAAGTTCATACTGTCAACCGAGTAAGATAAATGAATACAAAAGCCAAACCAATCTAAAATTAAATAAATAACTACTAACAAATGGGCTTATAGCATATTAGTACTAGAGTCAACTCTAACGATGAGATATCGCTGGTTTGACCTCTAATGGAGCAAATAAAATGAATTATCAAAAATGAAATAACTAATATCATCAACCTAACAACATCGAGCATAATACTATATAGAGGCTTGCATCAATAGTGATTATATGAGGAGACAACGGCTGAAAAGAGACGCCTATGGCATAATCGAACACTTATGCTCTAGATGGAGGGATATATTAAAATATAAAACAAGAGAGAAGATATTTTTTGAGTAGATCTTTGTTTATTGAAAAAACTAATGAAAAGAAAAGAAAAAGGAGAACAAACATGGTGCCACTGATTTTAATCCAACAATAACACCCAAAAGAGTGCAACTATTTAAGTTTCCTCTGCTAGGATTATTCTGAGGTTCAAAATTTGCATTTCTTTTTTTGTTGTTGCTTTTAGTGTTATTTTAAGCAACACCTTATCTGCTCATGTTAGTTGTATCATTAAATGCACTAGAGATGAAAACTTGAGGTTTTATTTATTCAAAACAAGTCATACAAACAATGAAACAATAAAATTACTCTTTTAACTAGTTAGGAGGTGTTTATTCACAAAAAAAATCATAATCCTAGAGATGAAACATACTTAATAGATGGCTAGGTGAGCAAAAAAATTTTCGAGGCATTAATTTCTCCTCTCATTCATCCTCTATGATTACCTTCGTGGTGTTCTTGGCTCAGATGGTCTCTTGGCTCCTATCTACATGCTTCAGCGTAGACAAATTGGTATAAATTCCCTTCTCAAGTCAAAGAATGCAATATGGTTCTTCAAATTTTTTTCACTTCTCTATAGAGTGCCTTTCAGTTGAATGACAACAATAGTACAATTTCTATATCCTAGCCTACTGATTTTTAATTCTTCTCAAAAAATTGAATAATCCTGAACCTTCTATGGATGTCAAGATATTGAATCTAAAGTCCTTCAAGAACTCCTATTAACAGATCTAAACACCATACTATTAATGAGTAATGCTTTCATGATGTCACGACCCATTTTCAGACCATGACCGGCGTATGAGGCGAACCATCTATGGAGCCCGACCCATCTCGCACAAGCCTCAAAGATCAGAAACACTACCCAAATTATTCGATAATTAAAAACACTCATTAAAACATTTGTTATCTAAAAGCATAAGCAATATAAAAAAGGTTTATATAATTCAATTATATATAAGTAAATATATCAAAATAATGTTAGTAAGTAAAATTAGTATAAGTGTATTCAAAATACAAAAAGGCAACCCAGTAACCCAACATCATCCCGGTGTGGAACTATATACCAGAAATAGTAGAGCCCGAACAAAAGGGCATCACTAACCAAAAGACGTCTCACTAGTATCCAAGATGCGGTATATTTGCCGAAACCAAAAACTATCTATCTGAAAGATAAGAATAAACATAGACGAAGAAACAAATGGGGGTCAAACCTAGTGAGGGAAAACACTTCAGATCGCCTCATATGTGTCTCACAAATACTGTTTTGAAAACAGTTTAAAGATACCACATACAGGTATAGATAGGTATACTTATATATAAATATATACACGCTACATAAGTAATAGCTTTCAAAAACCATTTCAAAAATATTCGCAATTAAAGCAAACATCATGCAGAAAAGAACGTTGGCAATAATATCAGTAACAATAACATAATACCGGTGATAGGAGACTAATAACAATAACAACAACAACAACAACAGTGATGATTGTGGACTCTGCCACTAATTGAAAAGTACATGTGTTTGGCCTGATACACGACTACCATAACACCCTGGTAACTGGGCCATTAATGTGAATTTGTATACCAATGACTACGTTTTTTTCACATAGCACATGTTTCCCGTATCAAGTACATAAATAACTTTTAAATCAAAACAATTAATCATGCAATAAGAGCATATCAAAAATAGTAAGGGATATATATAATACATATATATCAATTCAAAAACAATAAGTTGACTATTAAACACATAATCAGGTTATTAAATTAACCCATCCTTAGGTTGGTCCAATTTCAGAAATATGTTCCAAACACATCAAAAACAATATAGCTAAAAGACACAACCTATGTGTTTGAATCTGTCATCCACTCAAATGGATGTCAAGCAATCGGTCAAGCACCACTATCTGGAGGGTGATCATGCTGACAGGAACAAGAACCTATAACAATAACCAAGGACAATGCATATATCAAAAAAATCAATAAGGTGCTGGTACGGTACTATGGTCGCACTGAAATGCATTCATATGTATATGGAGACTTAAATGCTCAAAAAATGTCCGAACCAATCTCGAACGATGAGAAACTATTATAATAAAAAACCCCGACCACAGTGTAAAATTACACTTTGGTCCCCAGACTCTGGAAAATTACAGATCATACCTCAAAATATTCCAAATGAAATATTAAGTCTTTAGCACTCTAAAAATCATTAATCAATCCTCCAAATCCCAAAAACATATAATTTAAGTCTCTAAATAAACTAAATAGCATTTTAGTCCCTAAAATGCCAAATATCACTTTTGGACCTCCAATGGCAAATTACCAATTTAGTCCAACTTCTGATTCAACCGATAAAAATCGATTCCTAACATCCACACTTGTTTATGTCAACCCCAAGAACTCAATGTGCAATTGGTTTCTCAAAAACAACTCCAAATTCACACAAATTTGTCCAAAACCGAACTCAACCCTAACCCAACCAAAACTCATCAAATCATGCTATTCAAAGCTTAAATCATGTTGATTTCACCTCAATATATTCCAACCTAACAACCTCTAGCATCCATTAACTGAGAATCATCACAAAATTTGAACCCTAGATCAATTGAGCCAAAACGGATTGCAAGAATCACAGCATGAAAAAGAGTTCAAAGCAAGGAAATGGATATGATCTTACCTCTGAAAATGTCCAAGAATGATGGAGGAACAATGTGGAAGAATTCCATACCATTTGAGAGAGATTTGAGTGAGAGAGGTGAGAAATAAATGAGGAAAGTCAGGTTGTTGAGTGCTTTAAAGACGTCTGAAGCACAACTCACGTACGTCAATCCATATCTCATGTACGTTAGTTGACCCTTACGTACATTACCCAACATCTAACGTACGTTATCGGGGTCAAAAATCGCTTCTGGACGCTTCAGACCGTCCTCATGTACGTCACTGCAATTCTCAAGTACGTGAATCACCCAACCTTACCCAACTCACGTACGTGATGTTATTTCTCAAGTAAGTAAGGCATTCATCTGACATACGTGAGAAGTCTTGAAATCCACTCTCATGGCTTCTCTCGCTCCGAACTCGTCACGACTCGACCCAAAAACTTAACAACATCAAGCCACCTGAAATTACCCTTATTGAACACCAAAGTTCATCCATGGAAACTCCAACATCAAAAATATCAATTCGAGATAACTTGGAGAGCTATAATACTCTTAACCGAAGCTGGTGGGATATTAACATGAACTCCTTAGCATGCCCGTTGAACCATGTTTAAGGATCGTAAGTCAAATTAAGGGAAGGCTCGGCACATAATGGCGTCTTCACATCTATGAAGGAGCATGATGGATTCGTACATCGTCAAATGGTTATAAGGATCTCTTTGTTTGGAATAAGACATAAGTTAAGGAAGTTTGAACTAATATGAAAATGTCTTCAATAATTATATCCTTTATAAAAGGGGACCTTCTCAATTTTTTGTTCTCCCCCTGCTAGATTTAGCTTCTTCAACTCCACGATCTTATCCATGGGCGTCTCCATGTCAACAACCTTCTTCGCAATAAATATAAAATGGTTTAACTTGCTCTCCTTAGATGGAGCACTATTAGGCTCCTTGCAAGTGCTTTTGACCATCTCCTGGTATTCGTATGCTCTATCCATAGTTTGCTCTTCATTTTTCTCTTAGAAGGACTTCCTGCCTCTCGTCAAAAGATTGAAGCTTCAAATCCTTAAGGATATAAGAGGATCCTAATGGTGATTCTCTGTGGCACCTTCAGTCTAGTGGAGAATTGGAAAGATTCATATATTCCTACTGAGGAGCCTTAATGATGAAAGGAAAAGGATACTGATGGCCTTCATCCATTGTAGCATATATGTCAAACATTAAGGAAGGATCATTTAAGGGACTGTTTTTGAGAAACATCCACCAACTCTTGAAGTGGTTTTGAATTCTCTTCATATCCCATCTCAGTGCATCGAAGTCGCTACACGGGACAATAAGGGTTGTAGGTCTTGAGGGGCCTGCTCCTCAAAGACATCCATAGGGGTTCGAGCGATTATTTATGCACTAGTGTTGCCAACAGTGGCCAACTATTTGCGATCCTGTTAATACTATATATCAATGTTGATAAACACGTCTAAGTCATTAATGAAAAGTAATTTGATGGTAGAGAACATGACTTCTTACTTGTTTCCACAAGCAATGCCAATCTTTGGTGCCTCTTGTCTTCAGCAATACCAAAACTAAGTTGTTAGCTATCAATTGAATCCCACAAAAAAAAAGGGCCAAAGGTTAATGAATTGTCCTCTGTGAGCTTGGGGATGGATGAGAATGTGGAATGATCTCTCTGCTTATATAATCTTTGGGAATATCCCCTATTATCTTAGCATATCTCTTAATCTCCTAAAGAGAGTTCTTTGAAGTTGTCAGATCTTAATCTTGTTATCTTAACATTTTTTGACAAAAACCTTCTAGAAGATTTGCTCCCTTTTATTTATATTGGCAATGAGTCAATCTTGTAAAATGGTGAGCCTTGATACGTTTAATGGGCTTATTGGGCCTAGGGCCTATGTAACATTCAACTATTAGAAATATAACATTTTATCCCTTTAACTAAAAATTTGTCAAGTCTTTTCTAAAAAAACAAAGTCTTTTTTTTTGATAAATCATTTTATTTTCCCCTACATGAAAAAATAAGATTATACCAATCTTCACTTTAAGAGGAAATTTTTAGAATTGAGTTAAACTCTTTAATTAAATTATATAGGTTTTTTTATAGTTGTTGCACATGACAATCGTCTTTACTCACTTACCAACTGATATACCTCTCATAAGTAAATTAAATAGTTTATAACTCTTTAACTTAGAGCATGATTAAAAAGTACAAAAAAGATATGTTTTTTGAAATTACAATATACTATACTTAGGGACAAACCAGAAGGGGCTCATAGCGGGCTTTTCAAGATATTCTTTCTTTCTTTCTTTCTTTTTTCATTTTTTTCTCTTCACATACGAACGTTTCTTTCTTCCCTTGTAAGGTTTTTTTGATTTCTCTGTGAAGATCTCTCATCACTCGTCTCTCTCTCTCTCTCTCTCTCTTCCTTTGTAAGGCTTGTTTGATTTCTCTGTTAAGATTTCTCATCACTCGTCTCTCTCTCTCTCTGTCTCTCTCTTTGTCTCTTACTTCCTTCCATTTCTCTATTTCAATTTTTGAGTTTTTCATTTCTTCATGCAGTCTACTCAATTTTTCTGTGAAGATCTCTATAAGAATTTTAGAAAGAGAAGTTTTTAGTTATACTAATCGTAGAATTAAACGATAGTTTACGATGTGGCAGCCACGAGCTTCCTTTGAGAGTTTAGAAGCCTACAATCTCATCTACATCTTCCATTTATTTCATTTCTTTGTTTCCTCATTTCGACAAGCCTTCCTTGGCGTGTTGAACGATGATAGATTGGAGGACTTTGGAATGAATGAAGTGGTGGCGATGTTCAAAACACATTTTGTACACTATTTGTGCACATTTGTATACTCCTCGAATACTTTATAAGTTAATAAAACTGACATTTATTATACTTTTTGTTTGTTTTTTCACACGTTCAAAAAAAATTTGAAGAAAAATTGAATTTTGTTGTGCACTATTTTTACATCTTTTATCTGCCATATGTACACTATTTGTTCTCCTTTCTGCAGATAAGTTGCAAAAAATCTTCTCACGAAATGTTTCCAATTTCTAGCTTGTGGTCCAAGATGCTAGTATTTGTGCAAATAGTTTCCTCCATGTTGGATTAGAAAAAGTTTAGTGCACATGAAATTTTGCAAAGTTGACATTTATTTTTTGGTGTGTTTGTGTTTTTCTCTAACATATTTGCATTGATTTTATTATGAACGGAAACCATCTCCTGGAAGTTAGATTAAAGTGAATGCGGATATATATGTTCTCAATTTAATGAGCTACAGAAAACAAGATTAGGCTGAGTTGCAAGAGATGAAGCAAATATCTGCAGGTCAATGTTATTAGCCAACTTCTTATGACGTGTATATATAGTTGTATGTTTGAGGTTACACAAAGTTTTGTTGTGATATTGATCATTACTTATAGTTTATAAGTGAATATGGTTGTTGTTCAACATCACTTAGTTACAAGAGTTGTTTAACAATTATAAAGTTAAATGGACAACAAAGTTTCAAAGAAAGATGGAGGGAAGCGAAAATAATCCATAAAAATATTTGAAGTATAATGATGACACTTAGACATATGACATCTGTGTTATGCATAAAATGTAATATCTCATATAAGCAAATAGCTTAATCTAGTAGGACAAGTTTTTACAAAATTAAACTAAAAGAAAACATAAATGTTTGTCTATTCCTACAGACAAATATGTGTGAAGAGAATTGCTCGCTCTCTGCCTTTAGATGTAGATTGATTTGATTGAACCATGTAAATCTTGTGTTCTTGTATGTCCATGTGTGTGACTGTTTCTCTTCATGATTTTTGCATATTCTATTCGGTCTCGCCTGAAAAGTGGTATCAGAGCTTTGAGCATTTGTTCAAAAACTCCTAAGTTAAGATCAGCTGAAAGAAGATGTCTTTCTACAAATTTGAGATTGAGAAATTCAATGGCTCGAATGATTTCACTTTGTGAAAGTTGAAGTTGAAGGCGCTTTTGATTCAACAGAAGAGTGCAAAATCGATAGAAGGGGAAGACAAGTTAGCAGTAGAACTAACAGCGATGCAAAAGGCTGAGATTATGTTAAGGGCATACAGTGCAATTCTGTTGAGTCTAGCAGATGAAATCATGAGGGAGGTTGCCAATGAAATTACGATAGTGGGCTTGTGGAAAAAACTGGAAAGCTAGTACCAAAGAAATCCCTGAAGAACATGCTTTATAAAAAAAGTCAACCACACACCTTACAGATGACAGAAAGTATGCAGGTAAAATATCATCTTGATAACTTAATAGAATTATACTAGATTTACAAGGCGTAGGTGTTAAGGTTGACGATGAGGATCAAGCTATGATTTTGTTGTGTTCGTTGTCGAATTCTTATGAAAATTTTATGGATGCTATGAAGTATGGTAGAGATATTATATCAATTAATGATATTAAAGAAGTTTTGTTGTCCAAAGAATTGAAAAAATTCGTTTCTAATTCTATGGAAGGTAGTGTAGAATCTGGATTAACTGTAAAAATTGGCAGAAACATGCAGAGGAATCATGAGAGCAATAACAGGTCACATTCGATGTCGAGATCTGGGTTGAGATGTTATCGCTATAAGGCGATTGGGTCTTGGCACCCTTGTACTTTTACCATCATTTAAATTGTATTCATATAATCATGTATATCCATTATGAAGTTCTAATAAGAGATACATCTTTCTTATGTAAATATCAACATATACATTAATAAAAGTTATATATACAAGTCAGTTTTAAAATTTTATACATACAAGTCAAAAAGACTAAGCTAACTATATATATGCAAATACTGAGGAGAAGGGAGTCTATAGCACCAACTGGCCGACCTGTGACTCATACTGCTTTCAACAACTCCAAGCTTAAAGACAAGCCAAAGATCTATTAGCAATGGTAACCTGAAAAATGTTTGCGCTTTATATGAGTCACAACTCAATGAGTATAAATCATCATAGATAAAACTCAGACAAACACAAGCATATAATGCATGATAGATTAACTATGCCATATAAACATATGCATATGTCTCTGTATTCCATTTTATATGTTGTGACCAAACAGCTATGTATCACCCCGGGATTCATGTATACCACTGTGTGGTTGTCTGGATAGCGTCGTATGAAATTTGACCCAAAGGCCTTCTATGTAATAATGACCCAAAGGTCTCCTGTGTATTTTGCGAATACAAAAGCATGATGGTCACAAGGCTTTTATTAAGTCCAACGTGAATGCATCAACTTGTGAAACATTTGATAATCAGTATCCATATAAAAGGATTGCATTCTGTATGAGCATTGAGCATTCTCAACATGTACATATAATTAACCATATGAAGATTCTCAACAAATAACATATATCACGTAAATTCAACTTTCACCAGTTTGTCTAAGTAATCATATCAAGGACACATCTATAAACACCAATCATATAACACACATTTTAATTAAATCTCCAATTTATACTCACCTTTTCAAGATAAATATTATGTCCCGTTACGTTGCTCGGGCTCCCTCTCAACGTTTCTTGATCCTATAGCATATACTCAAGTTATTCCCATCCTAACTTACGAATATATATAATGCACATGTAAGATGTGGTTTGAACACATGATATCCTATTAATACCATATTGTGAATGTATTTGATCATTTTAAATGAATATAAATCAATCCAATTTGTCTATGGAGACATTGTACTTAGCATAATTGAAATTCTGTTTTACACCCTTATGGACAACCTATTTGTTCTTCATGTTTGAACATTCAAACAAACTCATTTCGTTACGAAATTTAATCCTCATATACTAAACATTTAAAAGTGTATTATTACCAAATTTGAGACCATAATTCATATTAAAAATATCTAGCCAATTTTTCAAAGTTACAGCTTCTTCAGGTGGACTGCCTATAGTTTATTGAACCTAACTCTCATTATTCAAGTCCAATTATAATAAAAGTTTGCATAAATATTATGGAAAAAAATTAAAAAAAAAATTTCATTGAACATCAAATGATTACGTCTGTATGGCTTTCAAAACAAGAGATAAAAGCCGGACAGTGTTACTGAAAAACAAGGCGCTCTCAGAGCAGTACTCAATTTAACCGCTCTAACTCATAATATACTGCTCAAATAAAGACGATCTCTTACAAATTCATATAAGAAATAATTTACAAGAACTTTAGTGTTTTAAGTCTCATCAAAATATGTCTCTATGTACCTGAACAAGTCAGTGCACTCTCGGATCGAAATCAAAACCCTAAACAAACCTATCAACCAAATTATGCAAATTGATGTCTAAAACATGTTCTACTGCAACTATTTGCAAATAAAAACCCTAAACACGTTATTATATGACTAATATGCATATATAAGCAAGGAAATTCACTCAGTTTTGTGATTAGAGGCAAAAGATGAAAGAACTATTGATCTAGTCTCGTTTTCGGCGATTTCTACCGTTCCTACCGAATTTTCCACATCAATTCAGCTCTTCCTCTCTTCTTCCCTCTCTTTCCTTTCCTTTATTCCCTCTCTTATGGCTAAGCACGAAAATATTTATGTTTACCTTGATTTGGATCAGATTTAAAAGTTTTAAAGCTAAGCACGAGGTGTCACGTGGTAATATGATGATTGGGAGGTCCAATAGGAAGATTTTGCTCCTGTTTTCAATTTGGTCCTCATGAATTCACTTGCCACTTTATGGTACTGATATTTATAAACTATGAATATAAAACATTATTCCTAATATAAAAGCAAAGGCGAAAAATCGCTAAACGGTACTTTTGCCTTCGTTTTGTGTCTACTTTGCTTTTAGTACTTGTCTTTTCTCACCGATGCATTGTTTAGCATTTCTATGAATTTTATAGGAAATTCTAGTCCCATTTTAACAAATATAAATATTTAATATATTGCTAAACTCTATTTCATGTCATCTAAATGTTTTATGCAATGTCCGATGATATTGATGTAATGCCTATAAATGTATTTGTTCATATGAAAATGTTTTATGCCATTTAGGCTTTTTAATATGTATTTAGGGTTGAGGTTGTGAAAATTCTCCCCTTCTATAAGAATTTAATTTTGTCCTCAAAATTCCATACCAGTGCCATTAAACAAATGGGAATACTTCTTTCTCATCTTTTCTTATGTTTCCCATGTAGCCTCTTCTTTGGAATGATTCTTCCAGATCACTTTAACCATAGTATCTCACGAGTCCTCAAATTTTTAATCTTTCAATCAACTATAGAAACTGGCTCTTCTACATAACTCAACTTATCAGAAATCTCAACTACTTGATCTTTCAATACATGGGTAGGATCTGAACGATGTTTTCTTAACATGCTCACTTGGAAAACATTGTGAATTTGGGAGAGTTCTGGAGGTAATGCTAACTTGTATGCAAGGTGCCCCACTTTCTCAATAATTTCATATGGTCCCATGTACCTCGGAGTTAATTTCCCTTTGTTACCAAATCTCATTACCCCTTTTCCACAAAGAAACTCTCAAAAATACATTTTCTCCAACCTGATAATCGATCTCCTTTGTGTGTTGATCAGTATAGCTCTTTTGACAATCTTGTACTACTTTTAATTTGGTCTTTACAATGCCAATTTTGTTCAATGCATTTTGAACAATATCTGGCCCCTCTAAGATTGTTGTACCTTCTTTATCCCAATGTAATGGACTCCTGCATTTTCTTCCATACAACGTCTCATATGGTGCCATACCAATACTACTATGAAAATAATTATTATAGGCAAATTCCATCAAAGCAATATACTCATCCCACACACCTTTGAATTCAAAGACATAAGCCATCATCATTTCTTCTAAAGTCTAAATTGTTCTCTCTGATTGTCTGTCAGTTTGAGGATGAAATGGTGTGCTAAAATTTAACCTCGTACCCAAGGCTTCCTGAAATATTTTCCAAAATAGCAAAGTAAATCGCGAATCTCTACCTGACACAATAGAAATAAGTATTCCATGTAATCTGACAATTTCATTAACATATCTTTTTGCCAAATGATCAAGTGTAGAACCCCAACTAATAGGTAGAAAATGAGATGACTTTATGAGGTGATCAACAATAACCCATATAGCATCATTCCCCTTTGGTGTCTTAGGCAAACACATAACAAAATCCATAGTATTCCCATTTCCATACTGGAATAGGTAAAGGATGTAACATACCTATACGAGTTTGATGTTCACCTTTGACTTATTGGCATGTTCAACATTTAAATGCAAATTCCTTTACATCTTTCTTCATTCGAGGCCACCAATAGTGAGGTTTCAAAGTATGATACATTTTAATAACTCCAGGATGCATAGCATATGGTGCATTATGAGCTTCATCAAGAATGTCTCAATGTAAGCCATCTACATCAAGAACACAAATCCTATTGGCAAGCATCAATGTATCATCAGTTAGTGCAAAAGTAGTATCTTTACCCTGCTTCACTTTCTCAATGGTTTCAAGCAACTTAGGATCAAAGCACTGTGCTTTTTGAATTCTTTCTTTTAGAGCATGCCAAACTTTCAACGTGGCAAGAAAAACTCCATATGTTTCAATACTTAAGTCGACATTCATAAATCTCAAGTTAATTCAAGATGATAAAGAAGATACTTGAAGGCATGCTACACTGCTACTAGTTTTTCTGCTCAAGACATCTACTACCATGTTTGCTTTTCCTCGGTGACACTCAATGGCACAATCATAATCTTTCAACAATTCTATCCACCATTGTTGTCACATGTTTAATTCTTTTTGGTTCATCAGATATTCAGACTCTTGTGATCAGTATAAATCTTAAATGTTGCACTATATAAATAATACCACCAAATTTTCAAAGCAAACACAACTACAACTAGCTCTAAATTATGAATAGGATATGAAACTTCATGTGGCCTCAGTTGTCTTGAAGCATATGCAATAACCTTTCCATGTTGCATAAAAATACAACCCAAACCTTGATGAAAAACATCATTGTAAATAACAAAACCACCTGAACCTGAGGGAATAGTAAGGACATGAGCTAAGGTCAACCAGTGCTTCAATTCATCAAAACTTTGCTGGCATACTTCATTCCATTGGAAGGGAGTATTCTTTCTAAGTAATTTTGTCAATGGTCTAAAAATTTTGGAAAACACCTCGACGAAGAGTTGATAATAACCATCCATACCAAGAAAACTCCGCACTTCTATTACATTTTTCGGCACTTCCCAGTTTAACACTATCGTTATTTTCTTTGGGTCAAATTCTATTCCTCTGCTAGAAAAAAAATGTCCCAAGAATACTACATGGTCTAACCAAAATTCAAATTTACTCAATTTAGCATATAAATGCTTTTCTCGTAAAGTTTGCAAAATAACCCTTGAATGCTTTCATGTTCTTCTGCAATTCTAGAGTAGATAAGTATATCATCAATGAATACAATGACAAACGTATCAAGAAAAGGTTGGAATACCTTATTCATTAATGCCATAAATACAGCTGGAGCATTAGTCAATCCAAAAGGCATAACAAGGAACTCATAATGGCCATATCGAGTTCTTAAAGTAGTCTTTAGAATATCATATTTTGCAATCCTTAACTGATGGTAGCCCGACCTCAAATCTATCTTTGAGAACACCTGTGAACCCTGTAATTGATCAAACAAATCATCCACCCGTGGCAATGGGTATTTATTCTTTATTGTCACCTGATTCAACTTTCGATAATCAATACATAATCTCATAGTACCATCCTTCTCTTTGACAAATAATATTGGTGCACCCCAGGGAGAAACACTTGGTCGAATATAGCCTTTCTCCAATAGTTCTTGTATCTTCTTCTTTAATTCCTGTAACTCCACCGGTGCCGTCTGATATAAAGGAATCGAAATTGGAGTTGTACCAGGAACTAGCTTAATAGAAAATTTCATCTCTCTATCTATTGGCAATCCTGGCAAGTCATCTGGAAACACATCTGAAAATTCCTTAACCATTGGAATATCTTCAAGCTTACTATCAGTAACATTTGTATTAATAACATACGCCAAGTAAGCATTACAACCATTTTTAATTAGTTTGAAGGCAGTCATAATAGAAATTAAGCAACTGTGTATAATTTGATGATCACCACAAAATACAACTCTAGGCTGACTTAGAGATTCAAGCACTACTTCCTTAGTTAGCAATCAACCTTGGCATGATTTATAGATAGCCAATTCATACCCAATATAACATCAAAATCACGAAAAGAAAACAATATCAAATCGGCATACAACTCTGTTGTACCAATCTAAATGAAACAATCCCGTTGTATCTTGTTTACAAACATAACATCAACCAGGGGAGTATGAACACTCAGACTATAATCTAATGATTCATAATCTTTATGCAAATGTGATGCCATTTTTTGTGATATGAATGAATGAGTGGAACCAGGATCAATAAGAACATAAGCTTCTAAATTATGAAAAAAAAATTTACTAGTGATTACTTCTGAAGCTGCTATAGCTTCATCTCTGGTTAATGTATACACCCGTGCCTGTGGTTTAGAACGCTTAACCTCAGACTTGCCTACACCCCCACCAACACTAGTAGATATTCCTCTGCCTCTACATCTACCAAATGAGATTCCAGCTTCACTAGCTCTTGTATTTTGTACTATAGGCTCTGATGTAGCTTTTCCAATCCTAGCTCTGTCAAGGAAATCTCTAAAGAAATGTCCCTGCTGACCATAAAAATAGCAACCTCTAGTAAGCTTTTTGCATTCTCTCATATGTTGCCTCCCGCGGTGTTGACAAATAGGTTTCAAATTCATAATAAGTCCCTGGCCTCTAGCGATACGCTCTGATATATATGACCTTCCACCTTTAGATCCAGAAACACTTTCCCTTGTAAATGATTGTTTATGTGGTACATAATTATGACATTTTCCAAGTCTCCCATTAGATTCACCTGAAAATGTGGTTCCTTCCCTTTTAGGTCTTTGAAGGAAATTCAACCTTTCTTTAATTAGACGTTCAGCTCTGATTTCTGTAGCTCTGAAGTCAATATAACTACGAAGGTCCCTAGGTGTGATCTTTCGAATATCGTATTTCAGACCTTCCACAAATATTCTACATTTGTCCCTTTCCGTTGCCACCATAGCTAATGCATAGTGAGATAGCTGAGTAAATTTCACTTCATATTTAGTAACACTCATGTTCCCTTGTCTCAATGTTAAAACTCTCTTTGTTTTTCATCCCGTTAACCCTCTGGCATATATTTGTCTTGAAAATTCCACAGAAAGTCATCATAGGATAGCATTGGAGCCTGAACAGTCGAATTGGGAATTGTTTCCCACCAATCATAAGCATCGACTTGAAGCAATGACACTGCATAATCAAACTTTTCTTCTGAGGTATAACACATCATATTTAGCACCCTTTCTATCCTTTTGAGTCATGTCTACTTTAGCAGGATCTGTAGTATCCAAAAATCAACTGCCCCTAACTTTCTAAGTTCTTTGTAATTTTGTTTCGCTGGTGCCATTGTAGGTCCCTGTACTTCCTATTCCATCTCTCTATGTGGTTCATGCAAATGTGCAGGTGGAACATATGATGCTTCTATGGAATACAGTTGGCTAGCTGATCCCTCACTTCTTTGTGCATTATGATCATGATAATGCTCACCAATATTCATAGCCCTATACATATGAATACATGTCAGATACTTTGCAAATATATGTTCATGTATGGTTATGTATGCATTTATGCCCTAGGAATCATATCCCTGCTCTGATACCACTTAACATGTGACACCCTTGTACTTTTAACATCATTTAAATTGTATTCATATAATCATATATAATCATATACCATTATGAAGTTCCAATAAAAGATACATCTTTCTTATGTAAATATCAACATATACATTAGTAAAAGGTATATATACAAGTTAGTTTCAAAATTTTATACATACAAGTCAAAAAGATTGAGCTAACTATACATATGCAAATACTGAGGAGGTTGGAGTCTATAGCACCAACTGGCTGACCTGTGACTCATGTTGCTTTCAACAACTCCAAGCTCAAAGTCAAGCAAAAGATCTATCAGCAATGGTAACCTGGCAAATGTTTGCACTTTATATGAACTCAATGAGCATAAACCATCATAGATAAAACTCAGAAAAACACAAGCATATAATGAATGATAGATTAACTATCCCATATAAACATATGCATATGCTTCTGTATTCTTTTTTATATGTTGTGACCAAACAACTATGTATAACCCGAGGATTCATGTATACCACTGTGTGGTTGTCTGGCCTGCACTGTATGAAATTTGACCCAAAGGCCTCCTGTGTAATAATGAGCCGAAGGTCTCCTGTCTATTTTGCGAATACAAAAGCATGATGGTCACAATGCTTTTATTAAGTTCAGTGTAAATGCATCAACATGTGAAACGTTTGATAATCAATATCCATGCAGAAGCATTGCATTCTGTATAAGCATTGAGAATTCTCAACATGTGCATATAATCAACCATATGAAGATTCTCAACAAATAACATATATCATGTAAATTCAACTTTTCACCAATTTGTCCTGGTAATCATATCAAGTACACATCTATACACACCAATCATATAACACACATTTGAATTAAATATCTAGTTTATACTAACCTTTTCAAGATAGATAGTATGTCATGTTACCTTGCTCGGGCTTCCTCTCAACGTTTCTCGATCCTATAGCATATATTCAAGTTATTTCCATTCTCGAACATATGTAATGCACATGTATGATATGGTTTGAACACATGAGATCCTATTAATACCATATTCTCAATTCATTTGATCTTTTGAAATGAACAGAAATCGTTCCAATCTGTTTAAGGAGACATTGTACTTAGCATAATTGAAATTTTGTTTTAGACCCTTCTAGACAGCCTATTTGTTCTTCATGTTTGAAAATTCAAACAAGCTCATTTTATTAAGAAATTTAATCCTCATATATTAAACATTTAAAAGTGTATGATTACCAAATTTTAGACCATAATTCATTATAAAACGATCTAGCCAATTTTTCAAAATTACAGCTTCTTCACGTGGACAGCCTATAGTTTATTGAGCCTAACTCTTGTTACTCAAGTCCAATTATAATAAAAATTTCCATAAATATTATGGACACATATTAAAAAACTTTTTTTCTTCGACCGTCAAATGATTACGTCTGTATGGCTTTCAAAACAAGAGATAAAAAACAAACAGTGTTACTGAAAAACAGGACACTCTTGGAGTAGTACTCAATTCAATCTCTTTAACTCATAATATACAGTTCCAATTAAGACGATCTTTTACAGTCTCATAGAAGACATAGTTTACAAGAACTTTCATGTTCAAGTCTCATCAAAATACGTCTTTATGTGCCTAAACAAGACAGTACACTTTCGGATAGAAATTAAAACCCTAAATAGACCTATCAACCAAAATATGCGATTTTTTGTTTAAATCATATTCTACTGCAATTATTTGCAAAAAAAATGAAAAAATGTTCTTATGTGATTAAGATGCAGATATAAACAAGGAAATTCACTTACTTTTTTGATTAGTGGCAAAAGATGCAAGAACTATTGATCTAGTCTCGTTTTCGGTGATTTCTAGCATTCCTAATGAATTTTCCTCACCAATTCAGCCCCTTCCTCTCTTCTTCCCTCTCTAAATCTGCCCTCTCTTATGGTTAAGCATGAAAATATATCTGTTTACCTTGATTTGGATCAGATTTATAAGTTTTAAAGCTAATCATGAGGTGTCACGTGGTAATATGATGATTGGGAGGTCCAATAGGAAGATTTTGCTCTTCTTTTCAATTTGGTCCTCATGCATTCACTTGCCACTTTATGGTACTGACATTTACAAACTATGAAATGTAAAACATTATTCCTAATATAAAACCAAAGGTGAAAAATCTCTAAATGACACTCTATTTTTCTTTTAGTACTTATCTTCTCATTGATGCACCGTTTAGCATTTCTATGAATTTTATAGGAAATTATAGCCCCATTTTAACAAATAGAAACATTTAATAAATTGCAAGACTGTATTTCATGTCATTTAAATGTTTTGCGCAATGTCCGATGATGTTGATGTAATGCGTATGAATGTATGTGTTCATATGAATATGCTTTATGACATTTATGCCTTTTAATATGTATTCAGAGTTGAGGTTGTGACATGGGCACATAAGAATTATTTGTCCATAGCGTGAGGGAAACTGTCAGGAATCAAGAGCAACAGTGGTTCAGAATAATTCTAGGGTGAATTAAGAGTGTTCTGACGAGGGAGAAAGTAGTGAAGTTTGACTGTTTCTACATCTAGTTCTGCAAATACCTGGTTTATAGACACTAGAGCAACTTATCACATGAACTTTTCTAGGAAGTTTTTTACTTCTTTTAGGGAGTGGAGTGACTGTGTGAAATTGGGAGATGGTGAGGAGCTAAGTGTTGAAATTAGTGGTTCTCTGCAGATTAGAATGTATGATGGGATGATCAAACATTTGATGCTTAGTATGTCCCTGGATTGCAAAAGAATTTGATTTCTATAGGTTTTTTAGCTAAGCAAGGCTATGGTTGCTCTGGTAAAGGTGGAGTAATTCGGGTGTCCAAGGGTGTTATAGTAGTGATGAAGGGTAAATTGTAGAAAGGCATTTACACCTTGATGGGTAACTCAGTGGCAATGACTGGCTCTGTGACTGTTGCAAGTTCAGTAGAGAAGCAAGAAGCATTTTTTTTCATAAGAGATTGGGTCATATGTGTTAGAAAGGGATGAATGTATTGAGTAAGAAAGCACTATTAGGTGGCGTAAAGACTAAGAAACTGAAGTTCTGTGAGACGTGCTTGGTGAGTAAGCATCACAAGGTGATGTTTAGTGCATAAAGTCCTTCATCTAATGGTGTACTTGAATATGTTTGCTCAAATTTGTGGGGTCCTTTTTTTGTAGAGTCTCTTGGTGGACATAGATACTTTTCGACACTCGTTGATGATTTCTCTAGAAAAGCTTGGGTATACTTTCTGAAATCTAATAAGGAAGTGTTTAGGAAGTTCAATGAGTGAAAGACTATGGTAGAAAATCAGACTAGAAAAATAGTCAAGACACTGAGAACTGAGAGTGGATCCAAATTCTATAATAGATAATTTGAAGAGGTCTACAAGAAAAAATGTATAGTGAGGCACCAGATTGTATTGAAAATCCACAACTGAATGAAGTTGCAAAACTGTTGAACCAAACACTTGTGCATCGTGTGAGATGGATGCAGATAGATGAAGGTTTTACAAAAGAGTTTTGGGCTGAGGCAGTTAAACTGCTGGATATCTGGTAAATAGATCTCCATCAACTGCAATTAATGGGAAGATTCCACAAGAGGTATGGTCTGCTAAACCTTGTAACTATTCTGGCTTGAAAATATTTGGTTGTCCTTTGAGTTGTGTTGGTGATGACAAATTGGAGCTTAAGACAGTAGATGGCATATTCCTAGGGTATGCATATAGGGACAATTATAGTTGTGTGCTGAGAACAGGTCCCTGTTTATGGCTAGCAGAAATGTGTCTTTTGATGAGTCTATTACGTTAAGTCAGAAGGTGGAGCTTAAAATTCTAGCAGAAAACAGTAACATTGGTCCGAGTACAAACCAAAAGGTGGAGTTTGGGATCGAGACTCCAAAATTGAAAGGTGTCAACCTTGAAAATCAGTCTGAGATCAATCGTGATGATTCACAAAGTGTAGCAACGAGTAAACCGAGGTATGTTAATTGTGTTAATGTTGGTGATGCTAGTTTTGTTGCATGTGCATTGGCTAGAGCAAGAAACAATAAGGTTAATATACCAAGGTTGTATAAAGATGCATTGTTGGAAAAGAGTGTAGAAAAATGGTCAAATGCCATGGATAGTGAAATGCAGTCCCTTGGTAATGTGGAAAGCATGCGTAGTGGTTTATTTCTAGATGTGAATGATAAATTGACGAAGCCAACAACTGTAGAGAAGTTCAAGCATGGCTTGGACTTGGCTAATTTTCGGAGAGTTTGAGCTTGAGGCCCTTCAGGGCGTAGCAGAGGAGTAGTTATATATTCTAAATTGAAAGAATAAAGAAAACTCAATTCAAGGTGGAGAATTATTGAGTTGAATTGATTTTCTTTATGATATGTTGAAGCTATCCTAGTAAAACATGGGCTAAGGCAAAATGAGTATTGTCTTGTTTTTTAGATGGGCTTTAGGGTTACAGTTAGTCTATTTAACTAGAGCTCTCATAAAACCTATAAATAGGTGGCTTGTGGAAACACATGTAACCTAAAAGATGTATGTGTCGTCTTTAAATAGTGAAATAGAATTGCTCGCTCTCTGCCTGTTCACATAGATCTATTTGATCGAACCACGTAAATTTTGTTTTCTTGTATGTATTTGTGTGACTGCTTCTCTTCTTAATTTCCACATATTCTATCTGTCTCGCCTGATAGTTTCTACTTTGAATTTTGTCTAGATTGCAATTTATCTCTCATCAATACCTTTTTCTTGAATGAACATCAAAACCAAAGGATGCACTTAGTAAAAAATGCCTAATAACAAGAGAAAAAAAGGAGCTTTTGGGTCGAGATTTTCATCTTCTTCTATCACTTTCTACTTGTATATTCCATTTTTGTGAATGTTGGCTAAACTCAGCACCTACTATTTCAAAATCCTAGCTCCGCTAGGGGTTGCTTTGCGATTCTTATCCTTCTGAATTCCTTGAAGCAAAGCATTGAATGTTCATGTAAAAGAAAAACATTTGTGTACTACTCATTTTTCACTATATAAATAAGTCTAAAAAATTATTTTTGCTGCGAGCCACCATTAATGCGCCTCTATGCGCATTCGACAAGAAGTGGAAGGTTCCTTTGCCGACACCATTTGACAACAACTCGTACAGTCTTACTCTTTTTTATCCAAACTTAACATTTACGTTTTCTTACATATTGAAATACTCAACATGTCAAGCAATTCATGAACATATCCTAAAATCCTGCTACATTTTGTAGTGCTACTATCTACTCAATTAAATGAGACTAATAGAGTTCTCATAGTCAAAGCATTTATTCAATAAATTGAATATCATTTCCCATATGGATTACCATAAAAATATTGAGGACGGAGTCTACCTCCCCCATTTTTCATGACCAACCTAGCTCCAAACAATTTTAAATTTTTTTACATCGATTTTTGATATATTAAATAAACTTATATTATATTTAATTAAGAGTATACTGTTTTTTAATTAAGAGTCTACTTTACTTTTAAAATAATACATTACTCTATTTTAAGTAATACATTTTATTTATATATCTTTATAATATATATTTTTAATAATTCTCGACTCTCCTCATGTTTGGAGAAGATTTCAGTAACAAGTTACAAACCTATTAATTTCAGTTTTTTTATCTATCATTCAATTTATATACTAAAAACAATCATTAATTTTTTGTAATATAGCTACATTTAATATAAACGTCTTTAGTAAATCAAGTGCCATCAAATCAGAAAATCTCTGTTAGCTATTAGTCTATGGCTTTCAATTACATTTCATTTTTTCCTTTTATTAGTTTAAGCCTTAAGTCGTATTGGAATATTACTAATATGCTTGTGACTTATTAGAACTAAAAATTATAGTCAACTTCAGCATTAAAAGATGGAAAGTACGATTTTCAATTGAAATAAATAAAACACCCCTTATTAAAAAAAAGTCATTGTTTGCTTATACATAACTAGTATACCTATAAATAAAGGAAGCAAAACAAAGATAGTATACTCCTTCAATCCCATGATGGGCATGTTATTGATAAAAAGGGAAATGCATGCTCTAGATCTAGCTTCTAAAAATTGAAAGAAACAAAATTCATTTGTACAAAAAAATGCTCAATTGTTGTTGGTTCGTTAAATTTATGTAATCAAATGCATATAAATTTTAAGAATTTTTAAAATATAACAAACATATTTGCGTTCAAGTAGTTATCTTGAAGATTAACAAAAGGTCAAACCATAATTAGAAAAGAAAACCAAATGTTTGCTCCATAATTAGTTGAATAACTAGGGAGGATACTAACTTAAGCAGTAGTACCGGAGCTGACTAATTAAGTTGCTATTTAATTCTCACATCTATTGTCTCTCATTAGTAAAGGTATCAAAATCGGCCGGAAGGACAATCCTTTTTTCTAATAAGTCATTTTCTTTGCTCTGTATTGAATTTGCAACCCTTTAACACTGAAGTATATTATAGTACAAATAATCTACAAGGTTATTGGTAAAAACAATCTGTAAGTGTAGTTTGTGTGTATCTAGGGCTTGTCCCACATTGGAGAAAAGAAAAGTTAAATATTGTTTAAATATTGGTGAACTCTTAATAATTCAAATTGGGTGGAGAAAAGAAAATGGATTTGGTCTAAAATAAACATATTTAAGGTCTTTGATGGGCACTTGTGCATTTAAGCCCAAAACTGAAATTATATTTTGGTTCATGTCTTTTTCGGCAGTTATTTATGGTTCACAAATTATGTCCAATTTTTTTAAATTTTTTCAGTTACACCCAAAGATGTGTATGATCATTATAATTGTTCTTTCTAATCGTTTTTTCTTATGTCTTTTTGTCTTCTATATATATAAAGAAGTTATCAATAGAAGATTATTGTCTGCAATTAATAATATTGGGACTTTGTTATATCCTGAAGGTACATTTATGGATCCCTAATTGCAGTCATAATGGGGGCCAATAAACACCTAAAAACAGTGTTTATAGTCCACAGATAAATTCTCATACCGTTTTTTGCTAACCCAATTTTTTTCGTTTTTTTTTTCCTTTCTTAATCTGCCATCCTCCAATCACTATGTTTGAGTGTGCTTGTTACTTAACGACGTAGTTAATTAATTATTGAAGAATTTGAAATCAGAATTTGGACGTTGAAGTCAATATCGAAGCCAGCCATCCTAGGAATGAGGAAGGAAAATGAAATGCGCTTAAATTTTGAGTATTAGATTCCATTTCTCATGAACAAACTTTGGCGGGGCATATATTTTAAGTTTCACTAAATTCAATGTCACTTCTTGAAATTTACGAAGACCAAACCTCAACGCATTTCATATTGACTCATCCTGTAATAGATTGTATCTCTCCCATTGAATGAGCTCACTTACTCCAACAAGAATGTACACGTTTGGTCTTTGAATACACAATTAAATGAATGAAAGCATTGTTAAAAAAATCACATGAATGAAAGGATAGTGCACATGGCGGCATTTTATGTGACTAATCGAAACTTTACTTTTTCAAGGTAAGAAAGCAGGTTTGCAACTTGGGAAATATACTTGTTATTATGATAATTTTCTAGGGCCGAACCAATAATTTGCCCATTGAACTTTTACTCAGAATCCTTCAAGCCCCATAAACTTTTCTTTTTCGCCTATCAACCCCATGTACTTTTAAAACTCATCTATTAACTCTAAAATCTAACTCCATTAGATATTTTGAACACATCAACAAAACTTTTGTTAATTATGCGATGGCACATGGCAGCTTACATCCCAAACCTCCCTCATTATCACCCAACTCAAAGACCCAAATTACCCTCATCTCACTTAATAGCCCAAATCCTCCACTCAGCCACCTAAACATCCCTCTCTCACTCACCCACACACTTCGGTTCTTTCAGCAAAAAAAGACACTAAACAATCAAATTTCTTTAGTATTTGGAAACAACAATAACAACAGATTGCCAACAACAATTCGATTGCTTACGATTATGAAGACATAGAAGACGAGATTTTGATGCTAAAATCAATTATGTATATCATTAATTAAATTGCTCAAAAATTGAGATTCAAATCCATAAACTGATGATTGCAAACTCTAGACTAATATATAGAGCAAAATTCAGTTTTTAATAAAATCAACACCTCAAACTGATAATACTGCAAGATCGAGAAGGCTAAGTTACCAGCTCTTCTTACAGAATTGAGTGGTTTTAGTTCTAATTAATTAGAGAGAGAGAAGAGATTGGTGCGAGACTTAGATATGTGAAAGAGGCAATTGGTTTGGTTTGGGTCATTATCTGTTTGGTTAGTTGGTTAGGTAAAGAGTTGGGTTAGGTTTGAATTTGGTTTTGGTTTTGGTTTGTTGGTCAGGTCAAAAAAGGAGTCCAATCCAGCCATTTAAGTTTAGTGAGCAAATGATTTGAACAAATATTTCACATATGTCTCTACTTAAAGTGGTTTTTGTTACGACCTGAGATCGGACCATAACCGGCGTATGAGGCAAACCGAACCGAACCATAGGCCAGGCTCATCCTGCACAAGCCTCGAACAATCAGATTATCTACCTAATTCATTTTACCAAAACATTTATTAATCAGTTCAATAAACATATAAGATACTAAATACAACAAAATATAAACAACTATAATAAAATTTAGTGTACAAATATTAGTAAGTAATTTTGGTTAACAAAATAACAATCAGTACGCAATAACCCACTGACATTCCGGTGCTGAGCACTAATGCATAAACAAAGCCCTGAACAAAAGGGCAGTCACTTCTGATCTGAGTGCCTCACTGAGCACAGAAGGTCGAAAGTTAACTAACACCAAAATAACCTGAAATATTAACCACAAAAGGGGTGAGAATACTCAGTGATGAACAACACTCTAGCGCAACTTCAGGTACTCACATAAAACTGTTTTGAAAAGAATTTTCAAAAATACCACATACACGTATATACTTATATAATATCAATACACACACATACATATGTATATATCAAGACTAAAAACGTTTTCTCAAAACGCTTCGTACGGAAGGAAAACAACATACAAACACATAGGCATAATAATTACAAATCAAGATTTCCATCCAACCTGACCACTAGATTCTAGATCCATAACGTCATCATGCAATACAGATAAACATGCCCAAGTGTTGCATATGCAAAGTCTTAAGAACATATTGTGATATCATTGATCATACACTCGTATTATATTGAAACTGCGTCAGATGAGATCATAATCATTAGAGACCTTAAGAGTCTAAACAATAGCCGACTCAAAAGGGGCAAATAGCCTTAGGGGCTAAAACAGTAACCCAGCACCCTAATGGTCTCAAAGATGAACCATAACAGAGCTAATCAATATAAGCATATCTATGAGCATTGCAGTCAACAGGCTCCCACAAGATACACTCAGCTAGATCACAGTACAATATACTATAAGAGTATGATCAATAGTACAGACTCACAAATTCAATAATTCATCATAACATAAAATTTTGAAACATTATCAAAAAATCAGATGAGAAAAACAGAATCAGACAGAATCATTGATGTATGCTAAATTTACACATTAATTCAAGCAATAATTTATCTATTTTCATCCTACAAATCATTCTTTTGTAGTGAAATGTTTATAATGTTTGTAATCATGAGATAAATTGAAAAAAATGAGTTGGGAATGATGAAAAAATGATTCAAAATGGAAAGGCCTAAGTAGACTCATGAAAGCATGAAGAGATTGATGGAAAAGAGGTGCAAAGAAGTGTCACGGCCGTGATGACCAAGTGTCACAACTGTGACAAGCGAAAAAAGGAGGAAAAGTGACACAGAAAAGTTTCACGGCCTTGGGTGAACAGTGTCACGACCGTGACAAGCATAACAAAATTGCATTTTGAGGCAAAAAGTTGTCACGGTCGTGACATTGTTCACGATACTATTCATTTTTTTTGTTCATTTTACTGTTCACAACTACTTTTCATTGCCAAAAATCATCACGGCCGTGGTGAACAGTGTCACGGCCATGACGCACGCCAGTGAAGAAAGAGAAAGTGATGAAAAAATGTCAAACTTGTGGGGACAAAAGGCACATTTTAATGGCATTTTTGGGACATTTTTGCTAGGGTTTGTGGGGACCTAAATGAATATAAATAGGCCTCTTCCACCCCATTTTTGGTAACCTTGGATGCACAAATTCAAGAAAGAGATAATCATTATCTTGCTCATTCTCCACGGAAGATTCAAAAAGGAGAGAGAAGAGGATTGGAAGAGGGCTTCATCAACCATCAAGAGAAGCTTTATTCTATCGTTTATCTTCTTTTCTTTGTTTAGAAACATGTTTAGGGTTTCAATTTATTGTTTTATGCTTGATTTCCTAAACATGTTAGCTTAGTTTCATTGTTAGGGTGTAGAGATGTAAACATTGGATTTATGTTGCTTTAATGGATGATTATTGTTATGGATTTTGTGCTTTTAATGTTATATCAATTGTTTTGATGTTAATTGTTAAATCTATTGTTGGTGATGATTGTATGACTTGTTATTGATTGAATGATGTTAAGATTCGTGACCTCAATGTTGTTTTTGACACACCGAAGTGATAAATTGAGAGATGAAGCTTCGATTAGGTCACAAGCATAGAACTTGTATGGTTTTAGGATAGAAATATACATATGCCTACAAGGTGTCTGATGAAATTCCCCAATGATCCTCATGGGCCTAATTCTACTATGTGAGACCGAAAGGACCCACCTAGGGAGAGGCCTTGGGTGATATTTGTGATAAGAACACTCACATCCAATGTGTTAAAACCCAATTTCATTCGTTATTGCAACTGAATCCTTGATTTTATCTCGAAACCCTAACGTTTTCCAATTATTGAGTATTTCAATTTTATTTTATTGCTTGTTTTTTATTCCAAAACCCCAAAAACAACTTGATGATTTTATTTGCTTTTCTCTTTTTAATTGACCACAACTATACCCATTCCTTTGGGTTGGATATCCTTGGAATACTTCCAAGTAAAACTACATCGATTCTAGTACACTTGCTAGAGCTCGATCAATCATGTATGTTTGGCCAGGCACATAGGTTACCATTTCACCCTGATAACTAAGCCTCGATAGAGCATTGGTATACCAAATGCTACGTTACTCCTGTAGCATAGGTTTCCCAAGTCAGAATCTTTTAAATAAATATATTTAAATTAAACAAACGATAATGCTAAAACAAATGAATAATAATAGAGAATATCACTGACCATGTATTATTAGAATAATTTAAATGAGATACACTATTAAACAAACAAGCATGCAAAGTAGATAATTAATTACAGAGGTTATTACAGAGTATAATATAATATATTATTCAGAATAATGATGTAAACAAATTCTTAGAAATTTCCTACAATATCCCAAATCAAAATATTATTTACAGAAATATAATTAACAAACAGGCATGTAGAGGTAGCAAAGCAGATGATTATTTACAAAAACAAATATATATAATTTCAAAATAGATTATTTATGACATAAATCTATAGTATAATTTAAAATAGATTTACATATCATAGAAGTCTCACATAATTCATATTTTAAGATTTTCAATGATTTAATTAGTCCATGTTACATGCAAAGATTTGAGCATAGCAAAAAGGAAAATAATTTTGAAAACATAGCGTATGTATCTAGAATGACATCCAACTCACCTGGACGCTAAGCTAAATAATCCAGTCATGCACCGCTAATAGATGGTTGGTCACCTCGGGTACCAAACTAAGCTGAAAGCGAATAAATCATAGTGGAGTTCAATATGGCAATGTGGTATACCAAAATGCATGACATACAAATGCGAACCCAAACCCTCGACGATGTCGAAAATCCTATTGCGATTGAATATTTAACCTTTCCTTTGAAAATCGGACGTTTCGTAAAATTCCAAACCAGTCCCTCAACTTTCACCAAATTACACTTTAGCTGTAAGGTCATGGAAAATTACAAATCACTCCCAAACCTTTTCAAAATTTACCAATCAGTCCTTCAAATATTTCATATTGACATTTCAGACCTCAAACATTCAAAATATTACATTCTAGTCCTTACAGTAGAAATCTTTTCAAAAACACCCCAAATTTGTACAATCCAATACAAACCATTCAAAGTCACCCAAATCATCTCAAACTAAGTTTGATCTCATAATTCAACACTCAATTAGTACAAAGGAACATCAAATCATCAAAAATCCCAAAATTCTTCTTCCATCAAACCATAGTTCCAAAACCACTCCAATCTTCAAACCCAAGCTCAACCCATTCAATTCTTTGTCAAAAACCAACTCAAAACCAACAAATTTTTGTTCAAAAATTGAAACCCTAACAAAACCCAACACAAACACAAAATTCCATCTCATATATGCAAACCCATAAGATGATTTTGTGAAATAGAGACAAGAAATGGAAGAAGAGCACGTTCTTACTCAAAAAAATTGAAAGGAATTGATGGAGAATCAAGGAGAGGAGAGACTTTTTGGGTAAGTGTAGGAGTGTTTTGAGTGAAAAGTGACGGAACAAGTCGGGTTGAAGGGTATATATAGTCCCAAGGATCAAAACTCGACGTTTCGCTAAAAATCAGCATATTTAGGCTTATTTGCGTGCACAACAGTCCCATTCACGCACGTAAATTGCACCTTACATTGCATAACTCACTGATTTACATGCGTAATGGGCTTCCAACAACTCCAGCTTGATTCTGCTTCAATTTTTACGTACTTAAATCCATTACACACTTTTGATGTGTTTCCAACTTAGAAACATAAGCCCCATCACTCCTAAAGCTAATTTACATCCAAACTTAATGGAATAACGCCACAACCTTCTTTAACCACCACGTCATTGATCGATTCTATCGTAAGCGCACGATAATCGATGTAGTAATAAAAACCTAAGAAGTATTCCTAAGGTGCCAAACCCACAGGGACGTGACTAAATTTTATCGATTCTTAAAACAAAATAAAACATAAAAGGAGTTGCTTTTTGGTATTTTTAATAATGTAAAAAAAGAAAAACTAACAACAATAAAATGGATGTTAGGACTTTCAAGACTCCACCAAGATTCCTAATTACTACATATATGAATGGGTTATGGGATGTTGAGTGTTCTCTCGATTTTATCGCCTAAAGCCTCTTTCAAATTCTTTCAGGCTATGTCTACATTAATTAGGAGGTCCTTTCGGCCTCACCTAATTAAACTAAACTCTTTAAGCTCTTTTGGGATATGGGATATCACTTATGGGATATGGGATAATCATGTCACAAGTAGCTTTCACACAGTAGTGATGTTTGAGTCCTCTGACTGAAACTCACTATCGACTCCTATATGAAGAATCGCATTTTTGACTTAGTCAAATGTTATCCATAACAGGATAACAATAAAGGCTATGATTGGATATGTCATGAATCTTTTAGAGGAGTGATAGTGAGAGTGATGAATTTGTTCCTCTTATGAAGAGTGATATCTTTGGGCCATTTGATGAGTAGGATTGATGGAATGTATGCATACTCAAATGAATTGATAAAAGGGTTTATCAATGTCATTTGTATATCAATCTACTTGGGATCAAGAAACGCATTAAGCAATATAAGGTTGGCATGTGATCATGTCTTATGCTTAATATAGAAATCGTGAGACAAAAGGACTAAATATCAAACTGTGAAAGGTTAACTCGGATCATCGATGCCACTCGATTTTGGGTTGTCATAATGTATTACTAGATACCGCTTATGCACTTTGGGCCCAAGTGTTTGGGACAAGACTCATTGCCAATTTCGAATGGCCCTATTGGGTCACACACTAAATCGAATTGGATTGTATTACAAATGTTATCACATTTGCTAAATGAATTATTAGGACAATTAATTTGATTAATTATTAATAATTTAGGGTTTTATAATTTTTATCTTATTTATGATATAAGATATAATCCATTAATGTAATGGGCTTTTAATTTAATTCACTTATTAATATTATTTTGGGTTATTTATGTGTGACATAAATTTGGCCATAAGATATTAATAATAGAGTGATTTATTTGATGATGATGTATCATATAATTAATAGCCCAATAACATAATAAAACCCTAGGAGAAATTTGGCCACCACTCCTATTTTTTAGGAGTTCTTATTCTTGTGTGAAAAGAAAAGGCAAACCCTAGCTTGACTAGGAGGAAATTTGGCCCTCTTTCTCCTAAACAAGAGGGGCCAAATTATTGCTTAAACAAGAAAGGAAATATGTCCTCTCTTTCTTGAGAAGGAAGGGTTGAATCCTTGTATGATAAGAAAAGGGATTTTGGCTCCCAAATTGAGAAGGAATTCGGTACGCACCCTTCTTGTATTGGTGTGGCTAAATTCTTCTTGAACAAGGAAGGGTTTTTGGCCAACCCTAGTGCACCTATTTAGGTTTCCACATATGCCTATAAATAGGAGCACACCCTAATCTTGTTTCTTATGGAAATGACAACACCAAATTTGTGACTGTCACAAACAAAAAGAGAAAATTATTTGTGAGAATTAGAATAGAGATTCTAAGTGCTAGAACACTCCACCAATCCAAGGAAGTTCATTTGTGTGGATACTTTTAGACACATTCGAGCAAAGGCAACGTGAGGATTTGTGGTTCGGTTTTAACACTAAAAGTTACATCAATAATTCATTCGCTCATACAATCAAGCTTTGGTTTTAAGGTAAAACCCTAACCCTAATCGTTTATGTCGATATGCATGGATCCTTGGTGGAATTCTAGGATAAAATTTTTGTTATTTCTGCTGCGTTATCCTCTATATAAATGTCATATTTTAGTTACAAATTCC
>CAODLS010507698.1:0-22689 GCA_948243855.1 Flueggea neowawraea
TTTTCTCTTCCTCTCTCCCTTGCCTTTCCTTCACCCATTCAAGATTTTGAGGTAAAATCTTGTTCTCTACTTGTTTTTGTTGTTTATTTATGCTAGATATTGATCTAGGATGTGTTTTTATGCAATAAAATGTGATTTTAGGTAGTAGGTGTTGTGTTAGATTAGGTTTATGATGTTGGACAATTTTTTTTTGGTGGATTTTGAGTTGGATTTTGTTTAGTTATGATTAAATAAGTGAAATAGATGATGAATTTGAGTAGGAAGATGATGATGATGAAAGTTGTTTTAGAAGTAATGATTAAGCTAAGGTTTTGTCAGAATAGAAAATTGGGGATTTTCATGTTTAATTGTTCAATTGATGCAATTGGATGATTAGTTATGTAATTGAGTGTATGTTGAGGTGATTTGTGTTTTTAGGATTGAATTCTTTATAAGTAGTGTGGCTGGAGTGAATTTATTGGTGATGTTGATAAAATTTCTAATAGATGGACTAAATTTTAAATTTCCAAAAGTTAAGGGACTAAAATTGTTATTGTACATTTAATGTAGGTTGAGTAATTGAGCCATTGTTTAGAATGCTACATTATTAAAAAGGTCAAATGTTCGATTGAATTAGGGGTATTTGGGATTCTCATACGCATTTCATGCATAGTTGCATTGCCATAGTTATAATGTTTGATTTTGATATGATGTGTGTAATTTTTAGCTTGTTGTGATTGTTGAGGTGACCAACCAATCACACACTGCTTGTGGATGGCTTTGGATTCGATATTCAGGTGATTGGATATCAAACTAAACACATAGATTGTATTTTTCTAAAATTATATTACTTTTGATGTGTTGGAAATTGTGCATGTAAATTGGACTAGTGAAAGAATTGGTAAATTCTAAAATTGTCTTACTTGGATTATCAATTAATGAACATGTGTATAGAAATATTTTAATATGTGGTTAAGAATTATATCTGCAAGTATCTATCTGTTATGTATGACTTGTGTGCTGGAAAACTCTTTGTAACTTAGCATGACTTTGAACAACCTAGCTACAAAAGGCGTAGCCTTTGGTATACCTTTGACTTATCGAAGCCTAGTTATCAAAGTTGGTGGTAACCCATATATCTGAGTAGACGCATGTGATTTAGTAGCATGTAGTCTACATTTAGCTATTGGGGGGGATAGCCTTTGGGATCTATTAACACTTTGCCTTGGGAAAATTATAACTTAATGTTTGGTCCCTTGCTTGATAATTGTCTGCCTTTCTAGTTATCGGAGGGATAGCCCTAATCTTGGTAAAGGTGGTGACCTAAAGGATTGGATTTTTGATTTTTATGTGAATTCATACATGTTATCTCTACAAAACCCTTTTGAGAAAATGGTTTCAAATTACTATAAGTATATTATGTATGAATTACCAATACTATGTATATACATGTGTGCGATATTTTCATAAAGGGATTTCAAAACAGTTTATGTAAGGACCTGGAGTCACTTTAATGTGCTATTGCTCACTAAGTATTCTCACCCTTTCTATGGTTTTAACATTTCAGGTTCTTTTTGGTGATTGCATTTGTTTGATCCTTTATGCTCAGTGGACACTTTGTACAACTCGTGAGTGTTGGACCATTTCAGAAGTCCTAAATTGATTTTGATGATGAGCAAACCATTAGAGATGAACACGATCAAATTGGTTAAGAAAAAGATGAGAAAGTCATGATGTTGGATCTAAGATTCGACCCACATATTCTGGTAATCGACTGGTAAGTACAAAATTCAAAATAGAAAGTGATCCAATACACACTCTGATGCTGGTAGTCGACTAATCAAAGGAAAAATCAACAAAGTCAGCTGGTAGTCAACTTACATATTTTGGTAGTCGACCGACGAAGGCATGACTAGCCTAAAACTAACTCAATAACCCTTTTTCATGATGAACAAGTCAGATTTTTTAGTACAACGGTCAAATAGCGGATATTTGGAACTTGATATTCGATTGACAAAGTCTGGTAGTCGACTCACAAGCTTGGTAATCGACTGACAACATCTAACAACATCTAAAAAACTTTATGATTGATTTCCAACGGATTCCTATGCTACTCCAACAGTTAGAACAACTTCAAACACCTTCAAAACTCTATAAAAGGGACTCCAAACTTTAGAATTAAGAGACTATTTCCTTGATTTATCAAGCTTATATTCACCATCTTTGAAAGCTTTTAAAAGAGGTCAAAATTATTATATTGTGTGTAGTTTGTTCTTCATCTCTTATCCTAAAGTCCCACCATTATTGTTGGTTACTTGTAAACACTTTATTGTTATTCTCATACTTGTATCTGGGTTAAGGTATTAGGATAAAAGGGGTTGATTACCAATATCTTTTAGATTTTTAGTTGAACCGAATCAACTAGTAAAGAGTAGAAGTTATCACTTAGTTTGAAAGTGAAGTTGGAAGGTTGTGGGTAAGCCAAGAAAACACACGTGGTTAGTTGTTATTCATAAAATAACATTGGCTTGTTGTGAGCTGAAAAACAATATGGTTGGCTACTCACCAAAGGATAAGGAGTAGAAGTTGATGTAAAAACCTTGTTGGAGGCATTAGTAGAAAAGTGTATGTTGGAAAACTTAGATAGTGGATGTAGACACCAAGAATTGGCCGAACCACTATAAAATCATTGTATTTGATATCTTCTCACTTATCTCTGTTATTGTTATTTTTGTTTATTTTGATTAACACTTGCGCACAAATACACCTTTGCTACTAATATCGTTTTCAAGTGTTTGTAATTTTAAAAGATCAAAAGAAAGTTTTGATCACTTTATTCACCCCTCTAGAGTGATTCTTGTGTCAACAGTGAGTGCTCTTTTGTATGGGCTTTTCGTCTTTTTGTTTAGAGCTCCATATTGAGACTATTTGTGGGTTGATGGATGTAACTTATTATTTTGTTATTTGATTTAACGTTTAAATATTTTCACATTTATTTTAGGTTACATTGGTATTTTGGTATAATTAGAAATATAATATACAAGAATTTCGTTGCTCATGTTTCGTAAAATAGTTTAATCTGATTGACAAATTGGCCTAATAATTAATGAAGTAAAATGAATTAAGTAGTCCTGATTATTCGAGGCTAGTGTGGGATGGGTTATGCCAATGGTTCGGTCATCCTCATACGTCGGTCAGGACCTGATTCTGGTCATGACAATTAATTTATATTAAGATAATTTTTTAAGAAAAAACATGAAGCAAGAAAAAAATTTAAGTTAGTTAAATAAAAAAGATGGAATCATCTGTACGCAGCCTTGATAATATTGACAAAAATACAGCAATCTGAAGTAAGAAATTAAATTAATTATGAAAGACAATAAAGTCATGAGGAACTAAAAGATACGATGGTACAAGATCCACAACTATGATAAGGAATAAATTAGAGGGAAAAGAAAAAGGACTATCAACAAATTTCACCTCAACCATGAATATGTAGAAGATGTACTACTAAGAATTCATATTAGCTCAACAATTATTGAATTCATATATACATCAACCATTTCTCCATATTTAAATCATGGTTTTGGCCATTGTAATGGCTTAATACATCTAATTATACGCATAAATGAAGTACTGCTCCAATAATCTAACTACTCAAGAAATTGAAAATGATCAGTATAAAAAATCATTTGTAGACCTTTCTTTTCCCCCCTTTTTGTTAGTTTAGTATTAAATCAGCATAGTAGCTAAAACCTTTGTAAGTAGCATATAAAAACGACATTTTTATATGTTTGAAAATACTATACTCCGGCCAAGATGCATACTGAAAATATACCCTACATTCAGATTACGACACAAATGAATTCTATAGGTAGATGCAAAAGATAAAATACAATATACCATTCCTAGCAAAACAATCAACTCAATCCCTTCAAAGTAATCAACTCAGCAAGGTCAATACAATTAAACCTCTATAAACATAGAAATAAAAAAAGGAACCCAATTATCTAACAAGTTCCCCAGTTAATTAAAATTCAAATTATAGGTTCAAGTTACATGCGAAGCACCATGAGTGCTTAGCAAGGACTCCAAATGACTTGATATTAGCATGGGAAGAAAAGCCATATATTGTTTCCCATTTGTTGTTCATGGTTACGATTCTTCTTCACACCCTCTTGGTTTTTTGACCACCCAACTTCCTTCTAAATACCTACCTAGTTCTTACTTCACTTTGTACCATTGATCGAAATCAAAATCGTAACTAAATGTCTACAACAAAAAAAGACAAAATTATACTATCAAAATGGCATTATCGAAACCAATAAGACAGTTAAGTAATCGACTAAAATCACTTCTACGAATTTCTGTGCTAATGTTGTGGCTATGTGTTGTATATCATCATCCTGCAATCACATGTTTTGAAAGCTTGCTATGTATGATTATTAGTTCACACTTTTCACCATTTACTATAATAAAATAAAGAAATCTTTATATATTATAGACTATTTATGCTATTAGAGGTATTATTGAAGAGCATAAACAACTTTTCCACATCTTAAAAGCCTTAGTACTTAAGTCAAAAACTCCAAAGAAGATCATTATAGTCTATAAATTCAGAATTATCTCCTCTGAAGATAACAATTATTGCAAACATGGTCAAACTATAGAACTATGTAATACTATCTTTCAAATATCAAATGCCTAAATTCTAAGTTGAATGAGAATGACAAATTACCTAGCCTGAAAATTTCTTTTCCCTAGCAATGAAGAATAATGTTATGAGCAACAAACATATCTATTCCCCAAACATAAAAGGTTTCAACAAACAATAAAGGAAATGTGATAATTTTGAAAACACCAGGATTTGTTTCATAATTTGTAGCCACCCTGCAATATTAGTGAAGGCATAGAGAAAGCTTAAAAAAAGCGAAAAAAATAGAAGAGAAAAAAATGAAGAAAGGATTTGACAAATAGCAAGAAACAGAAACAATTTTTAGTTCCAATAATTTGGCTGGGTGATGTGCATATCAAAAAAGAAAGATTAGATGAAAAAAGATTTATTTAACAAATATAGAAATGTCTCAATAGTACAAACCTTTACATGTAAAACAAGTTTACAATCATTTTAACAATAAAAAAAACTTAATATTTGTTGTCACTCTTGATTTATGTTATATTTACATGATAAATCAAGTAAGAATTCATATGTTTTCGCCCTACAAATTATGCTTTTATAATAAATTTAATATAATACTGGTGATATTTGTAGGATGAGATAATTTGGAGAAAAAGGAGTTAAAAAGGTGTAAATGGGATGTAAAGTGGAAAGGTCCCGAGTAAACATGATAAAACTTGAAAAAATTAAGCAAACAAGGAAGGAAGAACTATCATAGCTGTGATAGCCAATTCTCACGGCCGTGACAAGCAGAAAAAAGGGAGCACGAAGGCAGAAATGTGTCACGGTCGTAAGAGTCAAAGTGTCACCGTCGTGACACAGGGAGCTTCGAGTCTTGATTTGGACAAAAATGTGTCACTGTCGTGACACCCTGGAAGTCCATAAAAAAGTCAATTTTGGGAAAGAAAAGCTTGTGGAGACCAAAGGACATTTTAGACTAATCTTAAGTAAGATTTTTGTGACTTGATGAATGGATATAAATAGCCCCCTTTGGACATGTTTACATCATTCCTCTTCTAGAAATTAGGGTTTTTATTTCCTCTAGAACAATTTTAATTTCTTAGTTTAAATCGAGGAGATTGGAAGGGAAATCACCTGCCCAAGACTTCTTTATTTCAAATCTTGTATTAAAGGCACTTAGGATTTGTTTCTATGTCATTTTCCTCTTTCATATTTGAATTTGTATGATGCTTTTAATGGATATCAATGTTTTTATGTTTGATTTAATTATGTTAGCTTGATTTTCTTAGTTGTGGTGTAAAGATGTAGGCTAGGGATGATGATTTTGCTATGCTTTTAATGGATATCCCATCTTTAGGCTAGGATATGAGAGAGCATTAGCTGTATGCGAAGTTCTCGAATTGCGAGTTTTCTCTTTTTATTTTTTATTCTAAATTGCATGCTCTGTTTTGGATATTAAATTGTTATGGTTTTTGGTATAGGAAGCCTATGCTACGGGGTACATAGCCTTTGGTATACTAATGCTTGATATATCCAAGCTACTAGGGAGGTTAGTAGCCATGTGTGCCGGCCCGACATATGATTGGTTTCCGACTAGTGGCTAAGTCCACGATTATTATACAGTGGTTGAATGGCACAGACCACATCACGTTTGTTTTTGGTCTTATATTACTTATACTCTGTTTTTTACCCAGATACTATTAGTATCCCTTTTTTCCAACGTGCATGTGTTTGCTCTTGGTGCAAACATTTTTGAAACGTTCTTTTGAAACTAGACTACATATGTAGTGTGTATACTTATGTATATTTTTTATATTGGCATGTGGAAGTTTTTGAACGGTTTTTAAACCAGTCTTTGTGATACACGTATGAGGCATTTTGGAGTGTTGTCCCTCACTGGGTTCTGGCCCCATTTCTTTTCTATGTTTATCCTGTTTTTATTCTATAGGTTGACATTTTGATTCGGCAACTGTTTGACATCTTGGCTTAGTGAGGCATTTGTTTTTTGTTAGTGGCGCCCTCTTAGTCGGGCTATTCTATTTGTTTTAGAGCTCCGCACCGAAATGTTGTTGGGTTACTGAGTTTACATTTTGTCTTTTTGATTACTCTGATTTTGCGATACATTCGCATTGTATTTTATTTTACACACACACACACACATATATATATATATATACATTTATCACATATATTTATATATGTTTCTTCTATAAATGCTTTAAAATTAAAATGTTTTATATTAATGATTTTGGGTATAGTTTATAAATCTCTGAGGCTTGTGCGAGATGGGCTGGGCTCACATAGACTGTCCGCCTCGTACGCTGGTCATGATCCGGAAACGGATCGTGATAAAAATGACTTATGGCATGGCCTGAATTTTGTGAGGGGGGGGGGGGGGTGTTCCCAAATGCTCAACCTAGGAATGACCCATACTTAAACACATATAATCCGGGTTGGTGCAACCACTCATATTTTTCAAGGAAAGACTTAAATAGCCAAGCCCCACCTAGACCTATGGGACTTCCAGGATATCAACCTAGACCACCACCACCTTTCCAACAAAACCAACCCCAAACATCACCCTAACAAAATAGATAAGACAAAAAGGCACCTTTGGAAGATTTTTTTTCATGCAATTTATGTATAAAATGGAAACAAGGGATGTAAATATTGAAGCTAGGGATGCTAAGGTTGATCAAATTATTCAATCTCAATAAGCAACCATCCAAAACCTTAAGAGACAAGTGGAACAACTTGTTAAAACCTTGTCGGATGGAGAAAAAGGAAAGCTACCTAGTACCTCTCAAATGAATCCTAAAGAGTGTGTGGTGGCTATTACCTTGAGGAGTGGGAAAGAGCTTAAGGAGTCAAGTGTGGGGGAGGTACCTAGGAAAGAGAAATAGAATAAAATTGAGGTGAAAACACCTAACCATGATAAGGGAATTGAGGAGGAAAAGGGGCAAGAGAAAGAGCTTTCTTTCAACCATATAGAAGATGGTAAACCCTATGTACCCCAATTCTTTTCCCTTAAAGGTTGAAAGAGGAATTTGAAAAGTTCTTGGACATGTTTAGAAAGATTCAAATAAATATTCCTTTCTTAGAGGCAATTGCTAATATGCCCCACTATGCAAAATTTTTGAAGGAGCTTGTCTCTAGCAAGAAGAAACTTGAGGAGTATACGACTGTGGCTTTAAATGAAGAATGTAGTGCGGTATTGTAGAGCAAGCTACCTCCAAATCTTAAGGATTCAGAGAGCTTTCAAATTTCATAGTCAATTGGTGACATCACTATCAAGAATTCTTTGTGTGATTTGGGAGCTTCGGTAAATCTCATGTCTGCCTCACTTTTCAACAAGCTTAGGCTAAAAGTGCTTGCACCAACCACCATTTCACTCCAACTTGTCCATTGGGAGTTGTGGAGAATGTATTGGTAAAAGTTGATAAGTTCTATTTTCCTGCCAATTTTTATGTGCTTAAGGTAGATAGTTCCATTGACCTCCCTATTATATTCAGTAGACCATTCTTAGCTACAGGGAGAACCCTCATTGATGTGAGTCAAGGGAAATTGACCTTTAGGGTGGGGAGTGAAAAACAAGATTTTCATGTTTTTAGTGACATAAAGATGTCTTCATTGCGTGATTGTGATAAGAATGCTAGGAATGTGATGCCTGGTTGTATGTTGAATTTAAATCCCATACCACCACCCTTAGGTATTAAAGAGAGTAAAGGGTAACTTAGAGCAAAACCAAAGGAACAAACATGAGAGAATACCCAAGCGAGCAAACTAAGGGTTAAGGAAAAACATAAGTCAAAAGAGGGGTTGAGTGTAAAAGAGAACCCTAAGAAACAATGTGATGGTTCTTCATTGAAGGGTAAGTTTATGCAAGGACAAAAGGTATACTATTTTCTGATCCAAAAATCATTTTCTTTACAACCTCAAAATTCCCATGTATGGTCCTTTCACCATTTCTAAAGTTCTCTCATTCGGTCCTGTTAATATCATTTTGAATGATCATAAGCCAATCACTATTTATAAAGGCTGCTTGAGAGCATTAAAAAGATCCACCTTTAGGACTATTTGGCATTCCAAATAGCTCCAATCTTTACATTCAAAATGACGTTAAACTACTTTTGGTCTGCAATAACATTAAACTATGAGTATCCTTTAGTTTATGCTTTTGTTTTCTTGTTTTGCTTTGAATAAAAGGAGTGGTCTATATCATGTTGCATGTCACATGCCTTTATTTATATTAATGCACTTGTGTCCACTAAAATTTATTGTGTTGTGCTTAAAAGTTGAAGTTATGCATTCAAGGAAGGGGAAAGACCAAACAATCACCAATGGAGAATAGAGAAGGATATCTAAACCCTTTCTTTTAAATTTTTCTCTTTATATGTATGATTTGGTGTTATCCCCTTTGTTGTATGCTTGTGTAAAATGATCTGAACCTACATTTATTGAACATTGGAATAAGTGTGGGGGAGGGGTTTAGCTTGAATTGTTGTGGGTATTGCTTTTACGGTTATTTGAATTCATTCTTGCTTGATTTATGCGTTATTTCCATAAAAAAAAAATCGAAATGCATTAAACTCATTATGGATGCCTTGGTATTTTGACTTGTTGAAGGAAACTTATAGTATTTAAGTATGCTTTTAACATGCCTAATTAATGATGTTTTGCTATTTGTTAATCTCTTGAACAAAAACTTGGCATTCTTAGGTGACAAGATTAAGAGTTCTTTTTATCAATAACCTTAGTTTATTTAGTGGTGGCATAATAATAAGCTTCAAACTCTTTGCTAATTTTTGCTTGATTGATAAAATGGTATTAAAGTTAGGTAGGCTTGGTTTATAAAAGGATAAGTGCATGAATTAAAGCTTAAATGCTTTTGATTCACTTTTGAGGGTGAACCTAAACAAGGATAAGTGTATATAGTCTCAACCTCGAGGTGGAAATAATAAGTACCCTCGTTGGTAATAATAAGTGTAATCACAGGGAATCTTAATTCACTAACTTGTTTGTAGGCCCAATGATAAAGTGAAAGCAATGAAAACATGTGATCAAATGTCCAATCAAAAGGAAGCACTTATGTCTATAAATGAATGAAAATGCCAAGCTTACTCTACAACTAAGAAGATACGTGTGTTAATTTTTAGCATTGAGGAATATAAGCTTAGAAGGTGCCAATAGACTAGGGAATTTGATCATTGAACTCTTGAAATTGTCACTTCTCAATGCCAATTTTTGGTTTGTGTGATTAGTGCATAGCATAGTGTCATCTTTTGATCATGTCACTCACGTACTCACATAGTGCAAGAATTTTTCATCTTTTTTAATTCATTTGGCATCATTACCCCGAGTTTTGAATTGTTTTGATTGAGGACAATCAAATGATTACATGTGGGGGAGTTTGATGTATACTATATTTACATGATAAATCATGTAAGAATTCATATGTTTTCGTCTTAGAAATCATGATTTTATAATGATTTTGATATGATGTTTGTGATAGTTGTAGGAAGAAAGAAATGTGAAGAAAATGAGTTGGAAACGATGGAAAAATGATGCAAAATGGAAAGGGCCCAAGCAAACTCAAGAAAACATAAAGAAAATGAAGGTTTCATGGAGAAAAAGGGTGTCACGGCCATATCACACATCATCACAGCCGTGAAAAACAAAATTGAACCCATTTTGAGGACAAAAATTTTTCACGGCCGTTACACTTTATGTCATATCCATGACACTCTGTAGGTGGCCAAAAACAGCTTCGAGTGAAGACAAAAAGAGTGGCGACCAAGGCACATATGTAAGGGCATCTTTGAGAGATATGTTGTAGGGTTTTGTGGCTTGGACAAAGGGTATAAAACTCTCTTTTAGACATATTTTACATCACTTTTCATGTAGAAATTAGGTTTTTATTTTTGAAGAACAATTTGAGCTTTATTTGGAAGGAAAAGAGGAGGATAGAATTGCCCAAAGCTTTCTAGCTTAGATTCATCTTGCCAAAGCTTATGGGTTTTGATTCTCTTTCTATGTCCTTATTTGTGTTTGGTTTTAATATTTATTTTAATGGATATTAATTCTCTTGTCATATATTTTCATATTCTAGCTTGATTTTAATTGTTCAGGTGTAAGGATGTAGGTTAGGATGATGGTTTTGCTAAGTTAATGCTTGGATTTTGTGTGCTTGTCCATTGTTCATATCTATTGAATGTTGGGTTGGTTTATTAATTTTTTTGGATGGATTGCAAGCTAGATTGATCACCTAGGTTGTAGTTTTAGCAAACCCTACTGAAGAATCGAGAGATGAAGGTAGGGTGAGGCCACAAACAATGATCTTATTGAGTGCTGGAGTAGAAATACTTAGCGCCTACAAAGTGTTCGATAAAATTTACCATAATTCTAATGTGCCTAGTTTGGTTAGGTAAGGCCGAGAGGACCCTCCTAAGAAATGTAGTCCTAACTTAAATGACCTTGAGAGAGATTTTAAGTGAGCTTAGAGGAGAGAACACCCAATCCCAAACCACCTCAAATTATCTTAGCAAAACTAGATTCCTTACCGAAATTTGAACCCAATGATTTTCTCTTATAGATTTTCAAACTTTTACTCTTAGTTTTCATTGCTTGCTTTGTGTTTTCTTTAAATTACTTAAAACCCTAAAAACCAAATGTGTTTTATTGCTTTTATTTTACTTTTTTTATCACAATTAATTCATGTTCATTATGAATTTGACATCTTAGGATACTTTGAGAGTTTAAAACTACGACGATCCTTGTGCACTTATAAGGCATTGTGTTAAGTTCAGTTTTGATGATGATGAATGCAAAACATCCATGAGTCATCAAAGCAAGTTGAAGGACGCACAACTAAGCCTTACACACACAATAGAGCCTACAAAAGCGTGTAGACGTGTATATCAGTAAAGCCCAAAAGCATAAGACCTTTCTCTATGCACGTTGTGTATGGTGCAACGCACGTTGACGAGCATCCAGATTGATGAGGAGAAAGCCAAGGCACGCAGATGCACGTTGAGATGAGTGGTGTGTGCGTTGATGAGAAAAAATGTGATCTTTAAAGCAAAGCTCAACGCACGTAGATGGCAAAGCTACGCACGTAGACGAAGATAACATATGACTAGAATAAAGCCAAACTCTGTTGCAGTAAGTCAGAACTTCAAAAAGGGAATATTCTCTGACATGAATTCAGATAGTATCAATACAGTGAGTCATGCACAGAGCATGAAAATACAAAGGTGTTAGATGGGGAGAGCTGGACTAGCTGACAAAGCCAAGACGCTTCTTGGGAATTTGAATTTGAATATACCTGACATTCCTTGACACAAATCATATGCAAAAACAGAGGTGCATACTTTAATCAGACGTCTACGCACATAACAAGCCACTAGGAAAAAATGCACATTCTGGAATATGGAGCAATGCACGCAGTGCGATAGAGCTAAGCACTTAGATGCTGATTTTCACAAAGCCGAGACTACTGAAGTTCTATCAATGCACGTAAACTTGCATACATAGTACGTAGAACTCAAATGGAACGAAGTGCTACGCACGTAGATGTGGCTATGCACGTAGTGAAGGATGATTTCGCTACTGGACAAGATTTGTTTTATCTTACAACGGCTACTTCGAGGCACCAATAACTATATTCTTTCAAGTGGCTATAAATAGACGTTCCAGGTCAGAAGAGAAGTAAGAGATGCCCTTGCTAAGAATTGCTAATCATTCTATCTCTCTTCTCTGCCCTTAGAACCCATTTGAGCTATTTATTTGCAATCTTATTATTGGGTTGAGCTTTAATCTGTTATACCTTTGGGAGTTAATCTGTAACAAGCAAAGTTGTTTGCTTAGGGCAGATACATTTTTTAGTGAGCCTTAGAAAACTAGAATTTCGGTTTGCTAGTTAATCCCGTAAAAACTAGTAGTAACGATTTTCTAGTTGATCCCGTAAAAACTAGAGTAACGGTTTGCTTATTGAGCCCACAAAAACAAGTGTTACAGTTTCCTTGTTGAGCCCTAAAAAACAAGTGTAACGGTTTGCTTGTATATCCCGCAAAAACAAGTTATTGTAAACGGTTACCCTCCACCGGAAGTGAAGAGATAGTTGATTGAACTCTCTAATGGATCTAGAGGAGTGAAAACAGGTCAAGAGGACCGAACCACTATAAATATAGGGCTTTGATTTCTCTCTCCCTTACTCTCCATATTTACTTTGCCTTGCATTTGCTTTATCTTGTTTGTCAATTGGTGATTTATTGCTTCCGCACTTATACTTTGATTTTGATTTGAAAAGAACTTTGTTATTTGCTTTAGTTTGCAAAATATTTTCAACAAGGTTTTTAATTTGATAAAAATCCAATTCACCCTCCTCTTAGAGTGTCATATATTGCATACCGGGATTTACACATTGATCAATTGACGATCCTCAAATAATGATTGCAACCATTCACTTTCATGCAATTCAAAAGTTTCACTCATATTAAACCATTTCTCCTCAATTTGTTCTTGAGTCGAAGACTAGTAAATGCACTGATTAAATGTATACATCAAATCCTTGTGTTCTTTCATGATATGACTCAATTTTTGAGGAACTTTCTTAAAATATTCCATAAGCAGTAACGATGTCTTGCCATAGGGAAAATGGTTTCAATGGCGCTTTTCATCGCTTTGTCTTGATCAGTCATAATTGCATACGGTGATTTACCACCCATTGCTCGAAGCCATGTCTGCATCAACCAAGTAAATACTGGTATAGTCTCATCCGCAAGTAAGGCACACCCAAGCAATATAGACTGTGAATGATTATTTACTGCAATAAAGGGAGCAAAATACATTTTTGTACTTATTTGTAATATAGGTGGTATTAAAAGAAACAACATCCCCAAACAATTGATACTCACTCTGTCCTTTACCATGGACCCAGAATACATTTTTTAGTCGATGATCATCATCAAAATTCAATACATAAAAGAAGTCAGGATCATCTTCTTTCATTTGCATGAAACACTCAATCATGGCATTTGCATCACCTGACTCTAATTCTAGGTGTCTTTGTTTATCTAAGTGATTTCTAATATCTTTTCTTTTTTGAAAACCAACACTTTCATATCCACCCACCATGTTGTTTAGCCATAGCAACAAAAATTTTTCTTGTCTTAATCCCTACTGCCTTCAAATTGCCAATGTTGAGACAATGAGATGCTTCAATGATAAGGAAAATAATGAGAATGACTAGGGAAAAATCATGATTATGCAACTTAACAAAATTGTAGACGACCCATTTTGCATCTTGCTTCCTCTTCACATTTAATTTTGCCTCACAACCTATTTTCAAACAAGGCCTAGGATTATTAGTTGTTGATTCTTTCTTCTTTCTATGCCTTGTACAAATATATTTAATATCAATGAATTCTCTAATAACTTTTGATCGACGAGAATTTTTTGTTGAAATTCCAAAACCCAAATGCTTAGCATAACTCTTATAGAATGAATGAGCTTCAATGTGTGAATTAAATTCTAACCCGACATATAGATTAATAGCATTAAATTCTTTACTAGGAGAAATTCCATCTTCTTGACCAATATTGCCCATCTCATCATCAATGTCCTCTTCATTGGAAACTTCATAGATATTTTCATTCAAGTCAAAATCCATCATCACATGTTAAAAAAGTACAAAAACCATACACATTATAAACTAATTTAAATTATACATAGGTTTAATTTATTATTAATTATTCATTATTCTTTAAGTATTCATGTTGTTGCTAATTGATCCTTAAATCCTAAATATTAAACAACAATATTGGCATGAATATGAACAATGGTGTTTATGAATGTTATGAACAATATGGGTTGGAGACGAGTCAGAGAGAGGAGAAGACGGGTTGAGAGAGATAGGCATCCAGAATGTCGAGAAGGAAGGGAAGGTGTGAAGACGCTGAACTTCTTATATTCTTTCCACTTTTTTTGATATATTCCCAGTAAAAGATATAATTGTTTGTGGGTCATGGTTGTTTAAGTGGAAAGAAAAAAAACCTATTGAATGAGATAGAGAACACGTGGAAAAAGTGGTGAATGAAGAGAGAGATTCAGAAATTTTAATGACCAATGAAATAGAGTGTCTTAAGAGAATACTCTTAGCATTCTTCTCGTTCAAAATACCAAAGCCAACACACCAATAACTACATAACTCGCAAGCAGGAGTGCAGAACCAAATGATGGCAACAAAGCCCAAATGATGGCAATGAAGCCAGCGAAGGGAAGGGAGAAAGAGAAAAGTGAAAAAGACAGAAACAAAAACAAAAGCGAGAGAGAAGGACCATTAGGAGTGGTGTTGTTCGACGAACGACGTGAATAGCGGATGGTAGTAGAGGGAGTGGCGGCGGGTAGGGATTGAAAACCTACCTGCTGCCCTATTTTGTGCGAAATAAGTTTTCGGTGTCTATAGTGTTGCAAAATTGTAAAAGCAGTCCCTAATAGTTAAAAATTTTCATAACACTCCTAAGAATGCTATTATTCTTGAATTTCATGGTGTGCACAGTTTTTATATACTGGTGTACACATTTATACACAATTGGTACACTTATGCACACCTTAGAGTGCACATTTGTATGCCAATTGAAATTTATTAAATCAGTTTTAAATTAAAAATTGCAAATGATTGTACACTTGTGAACAAAAAATTGAAGACGATTGTATACCAATATAGACTTGTATAGACAATTGTATAAGTTTTATACACCATTGTACGCTTGACAGAATGAATGAAAACAATGTTATTAAGTAAAAAATTATAACATGTTTAGAATTTTTTTGGAAAAAAATAACGTTTTTAGTGTTGTACACAATTATGTGCATTTTGTACACCTCTATAGACCTTTTGAATTTTTTTTTTTAAAAAAACTCAATTTCTCATAAAAGGTCATTTTTTTTTCTTGAATTTACCTTAATTTTTCATGAATTTCTGAAAAGTGATGTTTTTAATATTTATTTAACTTTCGAGAATATTTTTTTATGGCTTTAAGGTTTAACCGTATTTAAGAATTGGGGATGAAGGTGTAATTCTCCCATATCTCATCATGGCCAGTAATAAAATTAATGACGGTCAGCCCAATATCCCCCTTGTTGATTTAAATCCAGGGAGATTTACATATTCACACACTCTTAAATAAGAATTTATAGAATTATCAACTTTAGTTTTAAAATTTCAAGTAAATGTCCAACAAATAAAAATTACAATCACACAGACTTTTGTTTATATATTGTTTATGTTTATAATTTACGGATTTGTTTATATATGTTTATATGTTATTTATGCATTATTTATACTTTGTTTCTTGTTCATATATTGATTGGAATTGATTGAATTTCATTTATAAATAATATATCAACAATTTATAACAATATATAAACAAGATGTTTTGATTTCAAAATTATAGAACAATATAAACAATAAATCAATAACATGTCAACAAAAATTCCACAACTTAAATATATTATTGATATCTTATTTATATATTGATTAGACTTGATTGAATGTTGTTTATAAACAACATATAAATAAAATATAAACAATATATAAATATGATGCCTCGAATTTTGAAATAAAAGAATAATATAAATAACAAATCAATAACATTCGAACAATACATAAATAATTGTACGTGTAGAGATGAAATATTAGAAAGTATATTTGTAATAAGTATATTCAGACCATACATAACAAATTTTATAAATATTTTGTGGTGTGCCACATAATTATCACTTAAAATCAACCTTCAATTATCGCCTTGGCCAATATCTCCCTCTTTTTTGCCATGAAATTTTCTGTAGCATTAACCAACCAAACTATAGGTTACGCAAGGAAATTTGAATCCAAAACAAAAACCCAGAGATAAAGATTTGAAAGGGGAATATGACACATAACACTAATTTCTGTATGCACGTGGAAAAAAAATTGGAAATTGTGTAAGCAAGGCACCGGAAATTTAAATTACATATTTGTTTTGCAAAATTACACGTGTAGTCCTTTGAATTGTAACATTCTGAACGCATAGTCCTTTCACCTAGGTCATGCAAGTACATGTATTTATATCTTATTTATATTCTTTTTATATTTTATTTTTTAATTGTAATTTCTCAAGACCTACATTTTGAGTTTTTATCTTATTGTTATTCGGTCGTTTATATATTTTTTTTGTTTTATTAAATATATTGATTATGTGTTGTTTTTGTTGGTTTATTTTTTATTTTAATTTTATTTTTTGAATAAAAAATTATAATATGTGTACAAAATAAAATCAAACAAGTGAGACTTACTTAAAAAAACTAAAAAAATAAACAGGGTAAAAACAAAATAAAAAAATGCTTTCATTTAAAAAAAAGAAAATAAACTCAAAACAAAATAAAAAAACATAATGAAAACAAAATATAAGTAACTATTAAACAAAGAACAACAAAAAAAATAACAAAAAAAAGATCCAAACTAAATATAAATATTATGATTTTGTAATTTAAAAAAAAGCGACACACATGTAATTTTGAAAAAAAAGTTATAATTTAATTTTAAAAATTCAAATTCTTTTTCATCTTGTAACTCTAGGGCGCATGTGATATGGTGTAGATCTTTCATAGTTTAAGCAAGGTTGTGAGTTTAAACCTCTCTTGTGTATATAATTGTTTAAAACATGGGGTCAGAGCTTTGCATCTCGAAAGAGATCATCCCGGCTTGAGCGGCGATTAGTCTGGGTGCGGTACAGGCTTAAAGGTGCCTCCTGAATGAGGCCGACTCAAGATCACCTCGCGGTTTGGACCAAAAAAAATTTCTTTTTCTTGTGAAGGTAAAATTAGTCCAAAGATTAAAATGCGACGATGAACTAATTACTAAACTGCACAATGATTACTTATTAATTACTTTGGTATGAACAAATAACCCGGATGATGCTAGGAAACTAGATTTGCTGTTCTTCTCTTTGCAAAATTTTCTCTTTAAAAGAACAAAGGATTCATTGTAGGGTTTGCTTAGGATAATACTATACAGCTGAACACTAATTCAAGCAGAGGCGGATCTATCAAGTCCCTGCTTATCCAGCCCATGAAATTTGTTATTTTTAAATTTAAGTCTTTCACATTTTAATATTAGTTAAATTAATTTTTACAACTTAATTGCACTAGTTGAATTAAATAAAATTCAATTTGAAACTACAATTAGGAACACCAAACTTAATAAAATTCAATTATTTTGTACTAATACTAACCAATTTTAATTTGATTTATGTCTAAAATCTATTACTTTTACTGTTTCAAAACTAAATTTTTGTCATACATTTATCATCAGTACCTAGTTAACATAAATGCTAGCTCCGCTAGTGAAAGCAAGCAATTTGACTTCTATTTATGTGAAAGAATTTTTTTTTTGTTACACGTGGAGAACTTTGGTATCAAAATAAGAAGAAAAGTATTTATTCTGATGATAAAAATCAGCGAAAAATTTGTACCAGCCTGATGTTCAATTATTCTTTATCGAATTAAGAAATTTGTATTTGTAATTATTTGGTGCATGTGTACTTGAAGATCCCAGTTAGCTCAAACCAATATTCATTGACAAGAAAATAGGCTGCTGAGTGACTTATATTTCCTGTAGAGTGAAGTGAATTTCATACTTTTCAACCTCAATTGCTTTTCAACATGGGTTTATTGGATGCCATCTCTCTCGTTCGATGTGTTGTAAAGAAAACTTTATTCAAAACTAAGATAAATTGACTAATTTTGAAACTTTTTTGTAACATCTTTTCGAGTCGCCTAAGATGTGGAAGACCAAATTTAAAAATAATAATGCTTTTTTAAGTAAAAAAAAATACAGTTACAACTGTAAAGGTTGCTAACGATAGAACTCTTTGTAATTATGCAAAAGGAGTCTCATCCAACATTGAATTGCCTTAGATTTATATATCGGAGTCGTCAGATAATGATGCATACTTTTTGGCTTTTGGTTCATAAAAAAACAAATTTCATTTTGGAAAGATTGGTCGATGGTTAATGGCAAAAATGAATAATTTGTAAACCCATTTGAATCCAAATTGATTCTTGTGTAAGATCTACAAATATGATTATTATTATGACGATTTGGACACAAATTTTAAGTTTCTTCAAAACACACAGTTTCGGTCTCAATATATAATGGAATGACATTCCAAAAAGGAGGTGAATTAGAGTTGTAAAGATTTTAAAATTTTGTTGAAACAATATTGCAATTTAAAGCAAGTAACAAAGTTTTTACAAATAAAATCAAAGTTAAATGCGGAAGCAACTTAAAACCAAATATTCAATCCACGCACAATAAGATAAATCAAATGTAAATGCAAAGTAAAGTAAAGAGAGTAAGAGAGAGAAAATTAAAGCCCAAATTTATAGTGGTTCGGTCCTCTTGACTTACATCTACTCCTTTAGATCCACTAGAGAATTTCAATTCACTAATCACTTCCTCACTTGAGGGTGGAGGGAAATCGTTACACCTTGTTTTTGCGGGCTCAACAAAAAAACCGAATCCCTAATTTTTGCAGGCTCAACTAGAAAATCGTTACCACTTGTTTTCATGACAAAACAAATAAACCAAACCTCTAATTTTTGCAGGCTTAACTAGAAAACCATTCACCACTAGTTTTCTAAGGCTTACTAGGAATCACTCTTTTTTTCTAAGGCTCAACAAAAAAACTGACTACCCCAAGCAAATAGCCTTGCTTGTTACAAAATCAAACCAAGAATATGACAGATTTATGCTTACACCAACCTAGAAATAAGGTTGTAATAAACAACTCAAATGGGTTAGAGATGTAGAAGTGAGAGAATAAATGAGAGATAAAGATATCAAAATTTGCCCAAGGTTTCTCACTTTTTTCTTCTGATATGAGATGTCTATTTATAATCACTCTTAAGGAAATAGCTGTTGAAGCTTCAAAGTAGCCGTTGTGAGAGAATATAAATTCTGATTTAAATGATGTCACCTTTACTACGTGCATTGTTGTCCATCTACATGCGTAGTTCATTGTTCCATCTGAGTTCTACGTGTATTGACAATAAGTCTACGTGCGTTGTCAAAACTCCAATGTTTATTGCCTTGAATAGATCAACATCTACATGCTTTGCTATGATTCTACGTGCGTAGAATCATGATCTGCGTGTTTTATTTCACGTTATGCCTGCATTAATCTGAATTCCAAAAAATGAAAACTTTCACCCAGTGGCTTGCTACGTGCGTTGTTCCTCCTTCTACATGCGTTATCGAATTTTCAAGATTGCACGTTTGATTCTTCACGTGATTTGCGTCAAAGAATATTCAAACTCAGATTCTGAGGAGCTTCTTGGGTTTGTCAGCTAGTCCAGCTCATCTTCGTCTACGTGTGTTGCACGACCATCTACGTGCGTTGAGCTTCTCTTTAAAGATTACACCTTTACTCATCTACATGCTTTCAATTATTCTCAACGTGCCTATGCCCGCCTTAGTCTTCTCCTCATCAATCTAGCATTCGTGTACGTGTGTTGCACCTATTCTGCACGCTTAGATTCCAGTTTTGCATGCAACAATGTGCTTTGATAGTTCTTTAAGTGCTTTGTTTCCAAATATCAGCAAGTCTGCAACTTTAAACTTCTTTCATGGATGTTTTGTGTAATACCCCACTCTGGTTAGGTCATCTGTTATACCTCGTTTAACTTCGGTTAAAATTTTTCAATTCTTATTCAATTCTTGATGTGGGGAGTATGCTTTGATGATTAATGATGTTGATCAATGATGGTGATCTGTAAGTTTGGATTGATAAATTTGTTCTGGGAATATTGGAGTTTAGGTTTCTAAGTTAGAGATGTGTTAGAAGTGAAAATTTTTGCATAAAGTGCATCCAGGGAGTCATCTACGTGCGTTGGAATTCATCTACGTGGATGAACCTTCGTCTACGCACATAGAAGGTTTGGTGCATGCGCAGAAGGTACTTTTACGCACGTAGATCGACGTTTGAGATGGACCGTGAACGTGCCCAAACACGTCTATATGCGTTGAAGAGCTCTATGTACGTTGATGATCACTTGGACATGAACCGTGGGCGGGTGAAGTGGTCTATGTGTATTGCATGAAGTGGAATGCACGTTGATTTTGGATATGAGAATGAGAGGCATCTGATCCACCATTTGTGTGCATTGTGGTGTGTACAACCTATGTTGAAGAGGAAACTACGTGGGTAGATAAGATACTGCGCACGTAGATGTGTCCTTTCTGGGTGATTTTAAGTGAAACGCAACGTTTTGGCTTTGTGGGTCTATAAATACCCCCCATCCGACTCACTTCGGCCTTCACTAATTTTGTTCACTTCCCTCACTCTCGAGTCCCTCTCTCATCTTCTTTTAGTGTCTCTTTTTGCTTCCTTTTGCTTCTTTGAGGTAAGATTAAACTTTTAATCATTTGTTTTCTTCATTTCATTGAAGATTTGTTCATTTAAGGTTTGAATATGATGTTGAGCTTGGATTGTCTTGTTTCTGTTGAACTGGGAGTTAGATGTTGTTAGATTAGGGTTGTTAAAGGTTCGAAACGTAAGGATCTAACTTCGATTTTGAAAGTTTTTGAGTTTGGACGAAATAGGTTTGTTGGAAGCTAGGGTTTCGGTGTTGGATAATTTTCTGGTTATATTTGGATTTGTTCTTGTTATATTTTGGTATATTGGAGTTAGAAATTATGTATTTGAGTTGGGTGTTGTGGTTTGATGATTTATTTCTTTACGTCAAGGGAAATCTGAATTTGTGGGTTGGAAACCTTGATGATTTTGAGGTTAATTGTTGAAGTGGATGTTGGATTTGTGTTTAGGAGGTTGATTATAGTCAAGGTGGGTGATTGGTACAGTTGGGTATCAACTGGAACGAGATTTCAGCATTTTTGGATTTTTTTTTGAAAGTCGAGGGGTAGATTGCATATGCATTGCATTCATATATTGGTACTGTCATAGTCCTAGTATCACATTCTGATCTGTTTGATATGATCTGTTTGTTTCAGCTTCGTATTCTAGTCAGCGAGGTTAGCCAGCTACCACTGACGCGTGACCAGAGCATTTAGCTTGGATGTCCAGTGAGTAAATGATATCTTCAGACACACAAGTTGTGTCTTTTAAACATATATTGCATTTGATGTGTTTGGGCATTTGTATGTAAATTGGAATAATTAAAGGATCGGTAAATCCTAAAATCTGGATTATGTGAAAACTTTGGTTGAAAATCAGTTTGGAATTTTGTGTGCATGATTTCTAAATAAATATTATGTTTTAATATTTATTTTAACCTTTTGTAAAAAGTATTTTGTTTTGTGATTTGCAATAGTTGGACCAAATGTTTTATTTGGAGTTCTGAATATTTTTCTGAACAAATGTTGCGTAGGGAGATATTTGTATTTTGGAAAGAAACACTTATTCTGTATACTTTGTTGGTTTTACAAATTTGCATGAGTTTTTGGAATAAAATTGTGACTCGGGACACCTATGCTATGGGGTGAATGTGGCCTTTTGTAATATTCCGCCCATTTCAGCTATGTTTAAAATAGTGATTGTCTTTGATGCTCTGTGAGCATGAGCATGTGTGGGTTGGTGTTGTAGAACCTTAAGAGTGACGAGTTTCGAAAATGGATAACTCGAGTTAGTGAAAGAGATAACTCGAGTTGTGTTACCCCTATATAACTCGAGTTAGCTAGAATTATAACTCGAGTTAGGCGAGGTCCATATAACTCGAGTAAACTCTTGTGTAACTCGAGTTATCTATGCAAAAGTGGAATGACGTGTTTCTGTGTTCTTCGTCTCTAAAGACCCCAAACCGACCAAAATCTGTCATTTGCTCCAATCCATTCCTCCAGAAGCTCCCAAACTCTCTCAAGTTGTTCCTCAATACTTCCTTTGGATTTCTTGAGGTAATATTGAGTTTCTAATCATTTCTTTCCTTATGTATTCTTCAAGATTGTGCATATTAGGGTTTTGGAATAAAATGAGTTTAAATCACTTCGGTTTGGGTAATTTTTGGGGGATTCC
>CAODLS010507764.1:0-12017 GCA_948243855.1 Flueggea neowawraea
TTGGACTCTTTCTTTGTTTTAAACCAGTTTTAACCAATTTCCATTTTATTCAAAACTTTGAACACTTGAACCCTTAAGTTGACAGATTTTTGTTAGTAATACTTTGCCAAGATAATTTGTATGTTAATGCTTTGATTTACATTGATAATAGACATGTCTTAGATATAGTTTTATGCTTATATTGTCAAATAGACATGGCTGCCCAGTTTTGTTATGTATGTATGCCAATGTGACATTGCTTTACCTCAAAATTTAGTTTCAAAAAAAAGAAAAAAAATGTGTGATGAAAAGTGATGGAGTAAAGTGACACGATTTATAGAAATTTGTTATGGGTAGCCTTGTTTTATTAAGCATAGATATGCATTCATTTGGTTTGCATTAACCTGGTCGATGTATGTTGATGGCAAGTCTCACTAGGGTTTATTGTGTTCTTTCTCAACTTATTAAACACTTGTTTTTAGCCCCGTTATAAGCCAATGTAAAACCCTTTTTTATCAGTGTTTTAGTTGAATTTTTATTAAAGGTTACGATTTGACTTTATGCCAAATTTTGGAAAGCCTTGTTATGGGTGAGTTTGAGCATACACACTTACACCTGAATACTTTGAGAGATAGAGTGAAACTTGTGAGGGTGTAAATTTGACTATCTCTTTTGGGAGCATTACTAGTGTGGAGATAATCTTTTTAGATTGTCAGTCGTCATGGTGATGGTTGTGTTTTCTCTTGAATTTTCGATGCATATCGATTTGGGTTTAACACTATGTGGGGGGTAATAAGGGTGATTGGAGTTTAAGGTTCTTAATTGTTTTAAGTTATAAAATGCTTGCGGACAAGCATTGTTCAAGTGTGGAGATATTTGATAGGTTGTATTTTAGGCATGATTTATGTTGCATTTTATGTGTGTTTTTGTATTATAAATTGTTATTATGTTTTTTTAAATGTTTTTATGCTTTTTTGGTGTTTTAGGTGGAATATTGGTGAAACATAAAGAATTGAAGCTGTTTCTGCTCATTTCAGGCGAAAACTGCATTTCTGCGTGAACACGCCATAGTTGACACGCGTTAACCAAGTGCATTGGGCAAGTACTGGGCTTTTAGGCCACATTTTTAGAGTCTCATGGACGTGTTTGAAGGCACATAACTCGAAATTATTGCTGGAGCAATATCTGGACCAAATTATTATTATTTTATCAATTCTATTAGGACTAGGATTAGGTTTTGAGTGAGAGCACATATAAATACTCTTTTAAAACTCATTATCAACAGCTTTTTCATTACCCTAAAGGGGCAGAACGCCCCAAGACTCTTTTCCTCATTATTTTGCATGTTTCTTCTAGGTTTGAGTAGCTAAATTCACATCTAGTCGAGGTATTTTCAAAGTTTAATCATATTATGTTGTGAGACTATTGTTTTTATATGTTATTGAGTATTTCGAGTATTTATTCAGTTTCTGTAATCTAATTCTTTTATTATTATTTCTATTGATTGTTCAATATGGCCAGTTGATTAATTGATTCAAATAATTACTGTTATTTAGAATTGATAGTGTGCCACATTAGTCCTAATCTAGGTAACGATGCGAATTTATGTGTTGGACACTGTTCATTGTTATGGAACTGAAAAATCTGGTTTAAATGATTTACGGCGTTTCCGATTTTACTGGCTAGGATAGGAGTCTCTTTGGTTCTTACTACTGCCATAGATTAAACTTTGTCAGGGAGTCCCGGGGTTGTTTAGTAGTTAAGGAAATAGTCTGCAGGACGTCTCGGAGCTATCGATTAAGTAAGAAGAGATTGGTTAATTGAGTGTATCACCGTTAACTATAACTCTGTCTATTCAAATGTTGGATTGTAGATTTCGTGTCTATGATCAACTGAAAGGATTAAAATGAGAAGTAAATTGGTTAGGCTTTATTATTATTGATTTTTGTTAACTGCATTTCCATTATGTTTACTTTGATTTACTGTTTCTGTCTATTTTAATATTTAATCTTTATTCTCTGCATTTCTTGTTGATTCTTTATTTTGCTTTTCTTATTTTCGACAAATAAATAAGTTTTTTACCAATAGCTATGAATTCAATCATGCTCACTGCTATTTACAAAATATTTAGCTTTTAGTAGGTAAATTAATTTGTCGGATTTGATACCCATCATTTCCAGAAAGTTAGTTGAAAAAATTCAATAATTACCTTATTTTTACTAAATTTCAATTAATAATATAAAAAATTACAGAAAAATATTTATTTTTATTACATAACATATTTTTTCTTATGAGAAATAAAATTACAGTTATTTTTTCAAACAATTTTATAATGAAGACTATTTTTTTTTAAAATTGAAAAAATTTATTTATTAACTAAATGAAAATATTTCATATAAAAAATGTTAAAAATAATAAAATATTTTTTATAACTTATATAAAATTGAAATTTATTTATAAAATATTTTATCAAAAATTTATTTATAAAATAATTTATCAAAATTTATTACTGAAATAATTTATAAAATTTTAAAAATAAATAAAAAATTATAAATAGATAGTATTTTGAGGGTATATTGGTAAAATACTTGACTGGTTATTAAGGAAGTTAGATTTCCTGACCCCTTCTCTCAGGAAGTTACTTTCCGATATCAAAGGGAAGTCAAATGTTTGACTTCTCAGAAAGTTTAACTTCCTTCACTCAATTAAGTAAAATAATTTTACCTACTTCCCAAAAAATAAAACTTCTCTAACTTATTTACCATCAACTAAGCAAGCCCTAAGTGTGAGTAAATTTAACGTACTCTAACTCTGAACCGTTTATGTTGTTTGAATCCAACGGCTACAATTATTTTATAAATACCCAACAATTAAGACCATTGAATTTAAACAACATGACAGTACGATTTAGAATAAGTTAAAAATACTTATATCTTGGTATAAATAGATCTCTTCCCCAAAACACAACTTTCTTTAAGGAGTGCAACCACTCTTTAGAATTAAAGGTCTAGCAATTTTTGTCCACCAACATATTTTTTTTTAATGCAAATCCTTATCTTTAGGGAGTGCAATTTTGGTATAAATAAAGAGTATATTTAAGTATATGGAGTAAAAAAAATTGTTCTCCAATGCAACTCTTTAAAATTTAATAGTTATTTTTTAGTTCCCATAAAAAAATAATTTTTAATTATTTTATATCTCTTTTTTTATATTTTTCTTTTTGTTTATTATGTTTTCAACCAAATTTCATATAATATAAAGAGTGTGTATAACTTTTTGTATCTAGCTAGTGAAAGTAGTTTTTTATTTTATCTTTAGGTGATAAAGAGTAGGTTGGAGTTGTGTTTTTATGAAATGACTTTTTATAATAAAAAATATAATACATTTAAATAGAGCATTGGAGATGTTCTTAGTTATTAGTGTATATATTTGTTGTTATTTATTAACTTAAAAATTGAATTTACAGTTTAAAAATACGTTTTTACTGTATTGTAAAACTTTTTAAGTACTTGAGTCTTCAATTTCTAGCCTTCAAACTCCAAATTTTGCACTCTTTGTTGAATATGAAAAGGGTAAAAAAATTTCGTATTCATTCTCTTGCATGATCCTAAACAAATGACAAGGATGATATTCTTAATCAAATGTTGTTGCCTTTGATATAGAGTTTAAATTTATAAAAGTTTTGTTATCATTAAAAAAGAAGAAATTGTTGAATCAATGGTAATCAACATTAAAATCTTTTTATGTTTTGTTGATAGACAAAATTGAGTTAAATTCTTGAGCATTTAAACATGATTATTATCAACTCAGTCGAGTAAATCAATGTGTCACTTGAGTGAGAAAAAGTTCTAGGTGCTGGAGTTTTAACTGTCTTACTCGAGTAAACAATAAATGTTACTCGAGTGATCTAAGGGATGACTCATTCGAGTTAGAAAATTTAGTCACTCGAGTAATCCATGATTCCAAACTATAACAACATTAAATGCACTCCAACGACTAGTTTCTCTCAAATAACGGTCATATGGTTTGGAATAGCTATAAATATATCAAGAGAATGCAGAAGATTTTTGGAACAACATATGCAAATATTGTGCTAACACTTCTATCAATTTCTACCATCAAAAACACCAAATCAAGTTAGAGATCAAAATTCAAGCATCAAACTCATACATTCAACTCTAATATATAGTTTTAATCTTCGTAAATACTTTGTATACACTTTGAGAGTGTGAAATGTTTGTTGTAAGCCTATAAAAAACAACATTATAAAGATTTGTTGTGAATCTAAGGAAAACAATATTGTGAGGGTCTTAAAGGACTTGAACCACAATCAACTTAATTGTATTGACTTTGTTGAATTAAGCCGGAATCAATCATCATTATAGTGGAAAACCTAAGTGATAAGACTTACGTAGTGGACGTAGGTAAAGTTGACCAAACTACTATAAATATTGGTGTTGTTTTTCTCGCTTACTTCATTTCGCTTCCGCTCTCTAAACTCAACTAAGAGATCGACCAAAAATTTTCCAACCCTTTTAAGTTCCGTATATGATTGTATTCCACTTTGAAGTTTTTGCACATGTTTAAGGTGCATGTTATACATTAGCCATAGAAACATAAATTAATTAATTTAATTAATCAATGTAATTGTCTAGAAATTGTTGGACAACCCATTATAGATTTGTGTCTCATGAATGGCAAATTAAAGAAATGGATCTTCTTCTATCATCATTCATAACCAATGCATGGCGCCGTACGATATGCAATCAAAGATGATAGATAAATAGAAATACGCGGAAGAAATGACATCGATACAAAGACCCAAAGGTTAAGAAATAATCATAAGAAAACTGCGATAAACCTTTATATGCCGAAAGTGAAACACACACAAACGCAAAACATAAGGTAGCGGTGTCTGCAAAACCTGATTAATTCTGAAACTCCCAATTAAACAGCGACAAGCAAGCAATTGAAAGAATGGTCTACCTATTCTTGTCTTGTTTACTAGCTCCCACAATGTTTTTACCATTCACTTTCTGTTCGAGTATCCATGTGTGGCTACCAAATTTTTTGAAATATTAATTTCAGAGGCAATGATCGATACAACAAGGATAATTTTAACTGCTGTTAGTGCTTTATTAGACTAGATATGTGATTTAGGACCCACTCAGTGACGGAATCATATGTATATCTTCAAAAATGAGCAAAAATTATATATATATATATATAGTCTGATCAACCACTTTCTCCAAAGTTCTCACCATTTAAATAATAAATTGTTACATATTAACTACTACATGTCTGTGCTTCCCATCCATTTCCAAAATTGTATATAGTTGCACATCGACCACAAGCATCAAAATATGATTTAAAATTTGTGATTAACTGTTATTTTTTTTTAACTCAATGGTATTTAACAATAACAACATGAAACTCAGTGATATTTAACAATAACAACATTCATGGATGAGTCTTCACATGACACATGAGTTCATGATAAAGTTTATGTGGTTCAGATTCTAAATTACAGGACGAATGCGTGTGATTATTTGATTAAATAATGATATGGTAATTAAACTAATAATAAAATGATATCATAATTTAAGTCCTGATCTTTTTTTTTTCTTGTTGATCAACTAAGCAAGAATATTACTTCCGTGAGGGGACCTGGTCTTGACTTTTAATGGTAGAAGAAAGACCAAATTATTTTCTTATTCAGAAGCGGAAGCCCTTAACAATGGAAATCAACCATACTAGATAACATATATTTTATTATTATGCAAATAGAAAATTAAGAAAAACTAAATTCTAAATCCATTACCCTGGTGGTCTTGATTCGATGGAAGTAGAGAGTGGTCCATTCAAGAACATCCACACGGAAATGAATTTATGAAAGTCCAACCTATAAGATTGAGAAGATTATCAAGATAAACACTTTAAACTGTAGCCAAGTGTCTTGACATATTCATCAGATGTGTTTATGGAAATCAATTTCAATACGTCGGTGAAACTATAATATTCAAAAAAACAATGATTATGCTTCAGATTTTTCGGGTTTTTCAGTTTTTTCGTCAAATTGTAAGAACACGTCAGCAGTGAAGGTCCAAGGAAATGGCAAGGGCGTTTACAGGTGGATAGATGCCAATTCCGGAAGTCGAAGAGAACGTTGTCCAAAGATTTGACGTCCGACGATATGTGTCGTCCAAATTTTTGCGTCGGACAATGTCAGACGAGGTTTGATGAACTGAAAATGTGGTAATTACGCGGTAAAACATCAAAATTTTGTAATATTTATATCACACTGACGGATTTCGCATATAACAAAGACACTTTTCAATTTTCGAACGTCTATCACTTTTTGAATTTATGACACAATTATATAAATTATACAACGTTATGTCATTGTTATATTATTGATATTTATATGTTAATAAATTGTTAATTTGTTGTTAATATTTTTTTGTATTTACAAATTCAATGCGTCTTATTTATATGTAAATAATATATTATTGATATCTTATTTAAATGTTGTTTATATGTAAACAATATATTATAAACAACATATAAATAGTATATAAATAATAAATCAATAACATCTAAATTACAGATTTATTTATATATTGTAAACAACATATAAACAAGATATCAATAATTTATAAATATTCAAATAATATATGAATAAAAAATAATATTCAAACAAATTTTAAATAAATCCGTCAAATGAATGAATTCTTAATAAGTTTTAAATAATATATTAACAAGTCTATAAATTTGTAATTTATAAAAATTGGTGCTATCTCCATAATTTTAAATTTTTTGTATAAAATATAAAAACGAGCAGTTAAAACAGTAATTAATAGTTTTGAATTCCGTCAATTAGTATTCGGCCCACTGAAAATGTACTTATTTATGGGCATGACTTTTGTACGTACAGAATTCAGCCTCACCAATCGAACTCGCTTTTAAACAAGCCCATTATACTGTGACGTTCAATCTGCTGGGATCCACATTCACTCTTGCGTTTGTTTTAGGTAATTTTAATAGATTTAGTATATTGTACAGATAAAAAAGGGAAAAAATAAGAAGTCGTTTTTTAATTAAATCGCTATATGTTGATTTTTTTTTAGCGCAAACTCTACCATTGTGAATAACTTGTTACTTTGGTAAACAACATGACCCTGAAGTTGTGGATTGTAACAAATTGTCAAACCATGAAAAACTAAAGAAAACTTAAGACAATAATTTTATATTAGAATATTAATAATTATTTTTTATCTTTAAATTTTAATTCTAATATATTATATTTCATTTGCGATCAGAGTTTGAGTTCTAATTTTAAATATAAAAAAATTGGTAAATAAATTATTGCTCCAAACAAAAATTTGAATAGTGAATATTGAATAATTTAATAAAATGTAATTGATTTTATATTTTTGACAGATAATTTGCTAAAACAAGGATTTTCTTAAGTAAGAATTAGAATTGCAAGATTTTGGCGGAAAAAAAGAAAAGAAGAGAAAAATTTGGAAGATTCCTGCAACGTCTTGGGCCTTCCATTTGAGAAGTGAGAAGATCAAAGGCCCCATTATTACAGAATCTGATTCTCACTTTTTTCTTATCCTTGAACACCATAGATCTCTGTCAGCTAGTCATCTTCTGGCCCTCTCTTCCCACAACTCAGTGAAACAGCATGGCTGCCACACTCGGCCTTCTAAACTTTCCTGTTATTACCAAAAAACCCTCCTTCACCACCGTCTCCAAACTTCCTAACTCATCCAAATTACACGTCTCCAAGAAAGATTCAACTAACCATCTACCCCATTTCTCTGAAAACCTCCACCAGCTCGCTTCTTCCGCTTCTCTCCCTCTTGCAGGTCTCGCATTTCCCTTCCTTTTAGACACCAAGGCAAGTCCAATGTGTTCTATCTTCTTATTTATTAATTTTGGATTCAAATTTGATTGGTTTTAGCATTCTTGTTTAAAACTCATTGTGGATTACTTGATTATGGCTCCAGGATGCGCTTGCTGTTGGCGGGGAGTTCGGGATATTGGAAGGGAGGACATTTGCGCTCATACACCCAGTAGTGATGAGTGGTTTGTTCTTTTACACGTTGTGGGCCGGGTATTTGGGTTGGCAGTGGAGGCGGGTCAGGACTACCCAGAACGAGATTAACGAGCTCAAGAAACAGGTGAAGCCTGCTGCTGTTGCCCCTGATGGGTCCCCTGTGGAAGCACCGCCTTCTCCTGTTGAAACCAAAATTCAGCAGCTCACTGAGGTTGGTTTTGGCTTAGTGGCTTTGTAAAGAATTGCAAAGGTTTTTACTTTATGTTGTTGAGGTGCATTTGCTTTAATTAGAATTCAATTTTAGGTATGGAAATTGAAAGTAGATGTTTTTTATATTGTTGACAGACGATAGTGTAGTGAAATTGTTGGCGTGTTAGTGGTAATATCATTTTGAGGAAACCCGTTAGAAATGGATTTAAATGTTATAAAACAAAACAAAGCATGAAAACCGAATCGGATTCTAATTCCAGGTGAATCGAATGCGGCTAAGAGTGCGTTGCATTGTGAAACAGAATGGAGTACAAATACAAAGCCATGGACTTCAAATGAGTTTGCTTTTGATGATCATACTAGACTATACAATACAACACTAAGTCGGCACAGAAAAAGTTTTGTTATTTTGGAACAAATGTGCTGAACAAATAGCATGAATAAGTGACACAGTAGCTGCCTGTAGTCTCATGCCTTTGTTATGCTGAGAAAACGAAAAGAACACTGTTCATGTTCATTCAATTGTAAGTGGCACTTGGTTGTGATTATACAGATAACAGAACGGAATATGCCTGGAAAATTTTGAAAATGCTTAAAGTATAGTTAGAAAATGGGGCTTTGAAACTGCATTTGGAACTCTGTGTGTTGGAGTATCCCTTTGAAGCAAATCCATCATGTTCTACATAATTTGTAATTCCATCTTGATTATCAAATTTTCCTTTTAGTGTCCTAATTATATATGGCAAGTCCTGTTGGCGTGTGGAGAGTTTTGCCATCTAAGCTGTTCTGTATACCTGTAGTTGGGAATCATAGTAATTACTGAATAAGTAACTCATGTTCCCAATGCAGGAAAGGAAGGAGTTGATAAAAGGAAATTTCAGAGACAGGCACTTCAATGCAGGATCAATTTTACTAGGATTTGGAGTATTTGAAGCAGTTGCTGGATGTGTCAATACATGGTTTAGAACTGGAAAGCTTTTTCCTGGACCTCATTTGTTTGCAGGAGCAGGTAAAAAGACTTCTTGTTTCGTTTAGTTCAATGGATTTTGTAGCTAAGGCTACATCACTGAGAAGGTTTTTGTCTAGTGCATATATTTTCATATTCTAATGCTGGTGTTCATATCTGCACAACTAACCTGATAATCTTAATTGCGTGACAGGCATTACAGTGCTCTGGGCAGCAGCAGCAGCTCTAGTTCCTGCAATGCAAAAGGGTAACGAGACTGCAAGAAATCTTCACATTGCTTTGAATACACTAAACGTTCTACTGTTTATATGGCAAATTCCTACTGGAATTGACGTTGTTTTCAAAGTGTTCGAGTTCACCAAATGGCCTTGAATCAATGGCAACCGCAACCAAGGGCTCTACTACAAGCAAGTTAGTGCATTTTCTCTGTTAGGTCATTTGTATAATATGAAACTGCAATTATTTTTGCATCCATTCCATTGTCATTGATGATATCTCTGTATCATAAGCGTGCTTTATTCAAGTAGAAAAATGTCTTCAGGGGGATTAGTGGTGAATTCCTGTATGTAGAGGAACGCATTTAATGTTGTGGGAAGACGTAAAACGGAACTGTATAGAGAACATTATACAAATTTCTATTTGATTGCAGCATACCAAATAGTTGCATGTTACTTATGAACAACTTTTGCTTTCAAGTTTCAACTGAAGACGTACCTTTTTTATTTGGCGTAACACAGTTGATTGAACGAACTGACGCAACATGATTATTACATTGCGGCATCTAACCTCGTAACACAACTCCATCTGCAGAAAAAACAATTGTCAGAAACCAAACATTCATTTAAAATTTTCAGAAATACATTAAAATAACTTGCTAGCCTCGCCCTGAAAGCCACCTCTCTCAATTTAGTGGTGAACACAGAGAGGAATAATTAACAGTCTAATGTCACCTTTCTGTAGATCTCAAGTTGAACTCCAACCGCTAATACAACATATTTGGCGTAAACCAGCTAAAGAAAATTGCGGCAAAAAAATTCCAAACCCTCAGAAGTAAAAAAGCAAAAGCAAAAAGATAGATATTCTGAGGGTCCCCTTCTGCAATTTTGTTTTAACTTCTGTCACAGCCCACAGTAGGATACCTTGACTTCTTGTGCCAACCATGGCTGTCCCGCACAACAAGTCAATCACAGGGACACCTATAACCTTTTATTTGTTGATGAGATTGAAACTACCCACATCCGTACCGGTTTTTAGCAATGCCATTGTAGACGATATCGTAAAGTTTAAATGATGTGAGGAAGGGAAAAAAAAGAAAAGAAAGCAAGATTCATGATCTAAATAAATTTAGCAAGCAAAGTGAAAATGAAGCCATTGAAAGATTTTAAAGAATCTGATTTTAGCATCTTTGAGAAATTGTGTGTTTCTTTATCGGAGAATGACAATGGCAGCCGCAAGAAGCACAGCAAGAATATGCCTCCTAGCTCACTTGTAATTGGCGGATTATTGAACAATCGTCAACATTTTTGTACAGATAAGTGGCCATCACAATTGACATGCCAAAATCAAAGCAAAATGAATGAATTGAACAAACAATTTGCTTCTGTAAAGACATACTAATCAGTTTTGTCAAAACAGCTGGTGTATCTGCAGTGCTTGAGACCAAAGAAAGCCATCCTATTATGGCTCCAAAAAGCAAACATCTTGTACTGGACTCTAAATCTGATACCAATCTTATTTTGTGGGAAATTTTTTTTTGTCAGGTCTAAGTGCTCTGATGAATCTGATGCCTTCCTTTTCTGCCTTCTCTCTTCTTCTGAACAGTGCTTGTTCCACAATTTGTTTCCACTTCCACTTTTTTTTTTGGTTAATTTTTTCTGTTTCCATGGCAGCTAGCTTAGCTCAATGCTTCATTGCTCACAATTCCTATAAATAGCAACTCACATCAGCCGTCCATACTTGCATTCATAATTTGTTCTCAAAACTTTAGTCAAAGTTAGAAGTGCAAGACATGGCAACCCAGCCTCAACAACCACCACCTCGTACATGGCTTCGTTTGCCATCAATTGCGCGTCCCGCGCCACCTCCAGCTGCCACTCCAACTCCGGGGCCTCCTCCCCCTCCTCGTGCAGCCCTTCCTGTGCCTGCATTTAGGCCAACTACGCAGCCACAAGCGCAGGAGAGTACCGATGCACCTCAGGCTGTGGAAGCTCCTCCTGTTCCTGCACCTGCTACAACTGGTGTTGCGTCCGTTCCAACTTCACCAATACGGACTTCAGTTCCATCCTCTCCGGTGAGGCCAATAGTTGCAGGTCCTACTTCTTCAGTCCCATCATCTCCGGTTATGCCACGGTTTTCAGGTCCTACTTCTTCAGTTCCATCTTCTCCAACCCCTAAACCAGCTTTGTCTTCCACTGTCACTTCTCCAGCAGGCCCCAAACCCACACCTGATGTTGAGCGTCGTCCTGTGGTGGCTCCGAGGACCATTGAAACAGCAGTGGTTCAGAACAAAACCCCTCGTCAGACCAGGCCTAAACCCACTACTCCACCTCCTTCCCCTCTAAGCTTACCACCTGCACAGGTGGTTAAACCTTCTGGTTCAGAATCTGAATCCAGGATTCCATTAGAGGCAGAGCAAAAGACTGTGGTCGTTCAAAAGACTGTTGGTTCAGAAAGGGATTTCACAGATAATGTGATCAAGTCCAGCATTGCAAGTCTAAGGAAGCAAGAACATCAATCCAAAGCCATGGAAAGGAAGGAAAAAGGCCACCATAAGAAACTCTCTTCGGATTCTGATGA
>CAODLS010507802.1:0-14079 GCA_948243855.1 Flueggea neowawraea
GGGTCACTACTCAACCACCTCATCAATGATTGGGGTCATGCCACCAATCCATAATCCAATCATGTGCACTCGTTAGAACAACATGACTATCACCTACCCTGATAGCTGGGTATAATCCAATCATGTGCCCTCGTCAGAACAACATGACTATCGTCAGCCCCAATATCTAGACCATAACATGCATTGGTATACCAAAAGCTACGTACCCCGTAGCATAGGTGTCCCGTCTCCAAAACATTATATAACATCATTAAATCCAAAATCATAACGGTCATGTAACCGAGCTTATCAAAACAAATCAGATATATACGATATAGCGTACATATATCATATTTCAAATCCATAATCCAAATATATATAAATATATATATAAATATATATATTTTCAGAAACCGAATCTTTATTTTCGAAAAGATATTCGAAAATCCAAGCAAATACTATTTATCGAAAAACGTGTCACATTTCCCAAATCGAGTTTATAGAACAATGTTCAAACAGAAACCAAAACAGAGAGAGATGATATATACCTACGTATATATCAATTTACCAAAAACAGAATTTAAATCTCCATTCAAAACTATACTATCCGAAACATAGCATGCACTCAACATCAAAATTAGTGGAAAACATATATACAAATATATATGTAATTTTCTCAAAAACAAATAGTTGAATCTTTATTCACATAATCCAAATTATTTAATCACATAATACTTAGATTAGTTCAATTTACATGCTACGGTGATAGCACAACAAAAACATATTTAAGTGGAAGAGACACAACCTATGTGTCTGAAACTGTCATCCACTCACCTGGATGCCGAGTTCCAAACTCACTGACCGTCGATCGATGGCTAGTCGCCTCGGAAACCGAATCGAGCTGAAACAAAATATTTTACAAATAAATTAATACGGTGACTGTGGCAATGCAGAACACATATGAAATTCAAATGCAGACTTGGATGCAACGGCGTTAGAAATCCTATTTTGATAGAAGAACTATCACTTACAGCCCAAAAATCAAAATTAGTGTAAAATTACGAATTAGTCCCCGACTTTCGTAAAATTACACTTTAGCACCTAAAACCTCGAAAATTAATAATTAATTCCAGAAATTTTAGAAATTAATAATTAACCCAAAACTTTTAGAATTTATAATTAAATCCTCCAAATAACTCAATTTACAAATAAAACCTCAATTTTTCCAAAATTACAAAAATTAACCAACATTTTCAAAAATTACAAATAATTCCATATTTTTCCAAAATTACAAATCTGTGTCTCATGGCAAATATCAGACCCAGTCCTCCAATTTTTTCCAGAAAAATCAAAATTTTCAGTTTAGTCCCTTCGTTACAAAAACACACCAAATGGTCCCTAATCCCGAACCAAGCATAGCCCGATATTCCCGATGGTTCCAATCAACTCTAAACAACCCATTGAACCTAGATATAGCTTCTGTTTGCATCAAAAACATCAAAATCATCCAAAATCGAAATACCCATTTTCGGACCAAATGAACCCATTGATGAGAAATCATCAAATCTCCATTTTTAAGCTAGATTAATGTTCATTCAACCTCAATCTATCATTATCTAAAAAAAAAACTCAAAACCATCCAAAAATCACAAAAATCCGAACTCTAGCTCATCAAAAAACTCAAATTCGGCCAAAAACCAAAACCTAACCAAAACCAGTCGGTTCAACCATGAAACCAAGCAAAAGTAGGAGAGAGAAAGAGGAAATCACCTTATCTTAGGGTGGAAATGGAAGAGGAATGAAGAGAGAGAGAGTTCTGAAGAGAGAGATGTTTTCTGGGTTTTTTGAACAGTAAAGTCGAAGAAAGAAGATGAAGGTAGGCTGTTTGGTCGGTCGGGTCGCTGGGTTTTAAAAGAAGAGAAGGGAGTCAAACCGAACCCGCTGACCAGTCTAAACCGAACCAGTCAAACCGAACCATCTAACCAACCCGATAGTCAAAACCGAACCAATTCAAAATCAAATTTAACCAAACCAATCCATAAAAAAAAACCCAATCAACCCACTAATGGATTTTGTAGCCATCTTCAAAACCCAAACCATTTCACAACCGGTTAAACCAGTGGACCAAACCGGTAACCTAAACCAGTAAATAACCCAACCAAAATCACCCCTCTTTTTTTTCTTTTTTTTTTCAGATTTTCTTTTTCAATTTCCAACAATTTTTTTAATTAATAAATTATTTTTAATCACCAAAAATAAAAATTTAAATTTTTACCCAAATTTATTTATAATAATTATCCAAAAATAATTATTCTAAAAAAAATTATCCACCAATAATTATTCAAAATAATTACTCCAAATATAATTATCCAAAAATACTTATAAAAATTATTCGGAGTATTACAATTGTAATACCATGTCCATAATAATTTTATATGGTGAGACTATAATCAAGAAAAAAAATTGCTAAAATTAACAGCATCACTTGCTGGCAACATTAAAATAAAAATTGAATCTTTTAACTCATAATTAATCTGGTTTTGTGTGGAGGCGACTCCAAAAATAATGAACAACTCTCCAAATATTTCGAAAATTTATAGTCACAACTTGGATGTGTTGTAATTGATCTGATTAAATTGGAGGTGAAATGGTCCAAATGTCATTGTATCGTATTAATTTCCAGAAATTTACATTTATATGAGTTTTCTTAATCCAACCAACCTAATAAGTCTATCCCTTGAAAATATTGACAAAATATAGGATAAATCAACATATAATTGAATTAGATTTTTGTTACTATTTTAGGTTTAGATGATAAAATATTATTTTTTCTTCTCAATATATATTGTCATTCTTTTTTCTTTAATTGCATGATTTATTGAATTGTTTGTTCTGAATCTATGTTCACTATTATACCGTTCAATTACCCTGAGACTCTTTTTATGAATTTTTAATAAAAATGGTACGCATTATCATATATTCTCGATAAGGAACAACTTTATCTGAGATTTTGTTCTAATACGAAAATATTGGTGTTTCTAATTAAATTGGAAGTTATAACTTATATTATATGGTTTCTATTAACCAGCAGTATCCAATAATTAGGTATCGAATTAATCTTAACTGAAGTGAATAATAAGCATATGTTCCATCAACAAAATGTAAGGAAATGTCTATTTAAATAACAGTAACATATTTGGCAAATTTCATGATGAAGATTTGTCACGACCCATTCTCGGGCCGCGACCGGCGTACGAGGCGAACCGTCTATGAAAGTCCGGCCCATCTCGCACAAACCTCGGAGAACAGACATCACCCAAATTCATATTATTAATTGACTTATTTACCGTATTAAACATTTTAGCAGGGATACTTTTTTCAAAAATAATATTCCCGAATATATAATTACAATATAATTGTAATAACAAAATACTAAATAAACAGTTTAAGAAAAATCGTTAAACATTCGTTTAACAAATGCAAATTCATAACCCACTACCCAGTGTGGAGCAACTAACATAACACAATTTGGCCCGAACAATAGGGCACTCACTGAGCGCGGAATAACCAAACGCCTGCTATCAACTACCTGAAAAGTGAAGTAGAACAAAGACAAGAAAAATAAAAGGGTAAGCTTCCCTAGTGAGTGGATAATACAAAAGAGTGGCACATGCTCTTCAAAAAAGTTTTGAAAACATTTTCGAAAACCTACCACAAGCATGTATATATCCAATTAATATCGTATATATATACACCCGTATATATATATATAGATTCTTTCAAAAATCCACTTTGAAATCCTTTCACATACAGAGCAGACAACAAACAATTTCCAAAATTGATTAGATCAAGAAATTAAATAACATATTTAATTTCTCAAATCCAAAATAGTCAAAATGTTTTCTTTCTAATACTTTCCGAAATTCATGTTCACTTTCCAAATTATTTCAAAGATAAATTCTAAATTTATTTTCAGAGTTAAATACCAAAGTATTTTCAAAGTTAAATACTAAAGTATTTTTCAGAATAAATTTCAAAAGATTTTTCAGAGAGTAATTTCAAAAAAATCTTTCAAATTTTTGTTTAAAATATTTTCATACTGGGATCCAAAGCTCATATTCATCGAGTTACTCAAACTCGGTATTAGCCACTAAGGCGAAAATATAGCCACACAGGCACCATGATATAACATAGTATAGCCACTAAGGCGAGTATAGCCACTAAGGCGAATGATATAGCCACTCAAGTAATTGATACAACTCTGTTGTATCAAAACTACGTTATTACGTAGTTGGGTGTCCCAAAACAAAGTATTTCACAAAACATTTCAATATTTATTCAAAATATTCCAATGAATACCACATTGAACGAATATATCATTTTCTCAAAAATGATAAAAATCTTTCAGACAAAATATTTATTACCAAAAATATTTAATACTCAGAAACAATAATTATTTCAAATAAAATATATTCGCTCCGGAATATATTTTGTAAAACCCAAAACATTCATTTCAGAGATCAAAATAAATATTAAAAACTTAATATTTATTTTTCAGAAACAAAATAATTTCTAAAACTGGTTTTCACAACCAAAGTTATCACATAAGTCGTATTTTTAGGATTCTATATCCTTTATTAATTCCAATTTCATGCCAAGTTAAGCACAACAAAAACATACATAATTTAGAGGACACAACCTACGTGTCTAAAGTGCTACCACACTCACTTGGACGCCGAGCAATAATTCAAAGCACGGTCCACTGGTGAATAAATGGTCTCATCAGAAACCACGCAGAGCTGGAACAAACAATACATTCAAAAATTAGATATGGTACCGTGATTGCACTGAAATACGTGTAAATGCATATGCAACCCAAACACTCTAATAATTCCGAAAAATATTTCGGCCCAAAGTCTAATATGACTGTCCAATTATTACACCCCGGTATAAAATTATAGATCAGTTCCCAAACTTTTCAAAATTACTATTTAATTCCCAAAACATCAGAAAATTATATCTTAGTCTCCAAACCTTTCAGAATTTCTAAATTAATTCTCTAAGTAATTTAAAATTAATATTTAATCCCTCAATTTTCTAAAATTACCATTTAACCCTAAGTTCTTCAAAATTACAATTTTGTCACTATACACAATTCAGATTCTGTCCCAAACTCCTCAATATCAGTTTCAGTCCTCAAAATATTCATAATTTGGCAAACTTCATTTTTAGTCATTTCGTTACAAAACAACACCAAATGGTCTCTAATCCCGAGCCAAGCATAACCCAATGTTTTCAACCATACCATTCAACTCAAAATCACCTAAGGAGTCTAAATTTGACCTTGGTTCATCCAAAAACCGAGTCAAACACTCAAAACAAAATTCGGACCGAATTGCCCTTTTCATCAAAAATCCTCCAATCTTCCATTTCTAACCTAGATTCATGTTCTTTCAACTCTCCCCATCAAAACCCCACAAAAATCCATACGAAAACCATCAAAAATAGCTCCAAAAATCGAAATTCTCATTCGGTCAAACTTTCCAAAAACATAAGAAAAAATAACCAAGAAAAGAGGAGAGAGAGATTACCTTCGGAGGTTCATTCGGCCAACAAGGAAGAGAGAGAGACGAGAGAGAGAGTCAGATCGTGAGAGAGAGAGACGAGAGAGAGAGTTTCAGTTTTGGTTATGGAAGAAGAGAAAAGAAAACAAAGAAGAAGAAAGAAAAAGGATTTCGGCTGCTGAGTTTTGAATCAAAACGGCGTTGTTTTTGTTTGCTCAAAACGACGTTGTTTTGTTAATTGAGAATTCGGCTCCTGCGGACGCGAACGACCGATCGTCAGGCGACTCGAACGACATGTCGTTTTTCTCTTCAACCGAACGATAATGCATACGCGCCAAACGACACGCCGTTTGGACCAAACGTTGAATGACCCGTAGTTCAGCCTCCCATTTTTTTTTCTTTCAATTTTCTTCCTTTTTTCCAATTCCAACCAATTTTCACTCAATTTAACTCTCCAATACACTTCAAAAATCCTATTAACACCAACAAAATTTTAATACTCCAAAATATCATAAATTAATTTAATGATATTTCAAATTAAAATTAATTGGTCAAAAATAATTAATTCGAAAAAAATTTCCAACGAAAAACTTACCGAAAAAATAGTCAAAAAATCAAGTTATTACAAGATTTTTGTCTACGGACATCGATGCATCCAACCTCAAACCTCCATGTTAATGACTTTTAACTTTTAAATCATTAGATTCTTTTGTTGACAACAGAATTTAGTATTTTCCATTTAACATTTAGCAAATTTTATATGTACAATATTTCAGTTATTGCCTAATGAACAACAATTTTGTTGGAATAAAATACGTTTTCAAATCCTCGAATCCTTCAAAACAACTAAGAGGGAAAAGACACGAGTTCTTGTTCTGAAATTACTCCGACGTTTAAGTCAAAATTTCTGCAGAAGTTTCATGCACTTTTATACTACATGAAACATATTTCAAAATGAGGCAGTGAGTGTATATATAAAGTTCTAGAGATTGGAGATCTTTTTTTATGATTGAAAGATCCTTGTTCCATTAATGGTTATCTAGGTCCTTGCTAATAGCACGAGTACCTTCTGGTAGTCCTGAATATATAATCAGATTTTATTCAATTTTTTTTAGCTGAAATTTGGGTGTGTTTCCCCATTACATCAGATTATGCAATATCCATAACTTAAAAAAAATCAATTAATTGAGAGATGGAAAGCTTATAAATTATACACAAATTAAATCCAAATATTTAGCATAATCAATAAATAAATTTAATTATAAAAATAATCGTTCAATTAAAAGTGATAATTAACTGAAATGACAACGAACCTCTTTAGAATCCAAGTCTCAAAACTCAAAAGCTCAAACTTTCAAAGAACATGAAATTTTTTAGGCCAACTCTCGTACATGCTTTTTGGAGTGAATGAAATTAATTAAACGTTTATGGATTCAGCACCTAAGCACTTAACAATTCAGAAAAAGAAATGGCCCATCAAAAATTCTAAAATAAAATACAATCATAAATAAGTTCGAATACATTAAAACTTAACTGTGCTAGATTGGGCATAGAGCACTTGCGAAGCAAAGGAACTGAATGTTTTGGTTCCAAGTGAAGGCCACAAAGCTTGTTGCAAAAGCACAGTTAGGTAAAATACACCATGCTACTTCACGTAATGTTTACTAGAATCGATCAAGTAACTTTAATATCAAATCGACAATTTCTATAACATCTTCGACCAAAACAAAAAAAAAAGAAGAAATTCTATAACATACTAGAAAATTTATTTTTAGAATGTCCATAAATACTTTAAATTTTAGAAAATAAAAACAGAACACAAAATAGAAAATAAAAATAAAAAATTATTTTTTTAGCTAAACATAGTCTAAATATTGTGTCATGAATTTGCTAGAACTTTTTTTTTTATATATAAGTATGAATTGCTAGTGGTTATTTCACTTAGGGATCATAAGCATTGATTGATTTCGAATTTGAAGGAAAAGCCCATAATGAAACCCTTAAATGGCAACTGGCATGAGATTTGATTAAAATATTCTTATAAAAAAATAATTTATATTCTAGTGTAAATCTCTTGGTGGTGAGAAGGAGAAAAAGCAAGAAAGCCCCTCAAAATATCAATGGAAGACTGCTAGTGCTAGAGTTAAAAGATGACATCAGAGTGTCCCTTCTACAATTGTTGCAGGTGCTGGAAAAATAGTGTAAGCGACCTCCAAACATTCTGAAATTTAATGTTGACTGTGCTGTATTTTCAAATATTGTAAAATCGGGTTTTGGTTGGGTTCCCAGAGATGCAAATGTTTTTCTTCCTCACTTGTGCATCTATTCTTATTGATGGAGTTTTTAATCCTTTAGTGGCAGAATGTTAAGGGATTAGAGATGTGCTAAATTGGGTTTTTCATGAAGAGCTTTCTAGAGTTTATGTTGAAACAGGTTCATTAAAGGCAGTTCAACCAATACTAAACTCAAATATTTGGATGTTTGATATAGGCTTAATTGTTGAAGAGTGTAAATTTCTTTTGAGTCATTTGGACTTGTTGCCCTCAAACATGTAAAGAGGTTAGCGAATCGAGTTGCTCATTCTTTAGCACGAATATCTGGTTCTTTATCTGGTCCGATCAGGTGGAACATGTTCCCCCTTAACTTCATTGATTTTGTATTGGTTGACCATATTATCATTAATGAAGCTTTGACTTACCAATTTTTTTTCAAAAAAAAAGACAATTAATTTTCTTCTATTGCTTACCGCTGGTTATTTGCAGTTATCTATCGGATTTTTGTTAAGGATAGATCAAATGTCAAATAACAGATTAAGATTATACTTACAGGTTGATAGGATGAATAGATTGTATATATAGTTAAAACAAAGAGAGTAACATGTTTTTCTTTTGTCTAAATTACAATATGTTAAATAATTTTCCATAAAACAAAACCAGATAAAACTGATAGACCAAATATAGTCTTCTAGAAATAATTGATTATTGTATATACTTATTGTCTATTGAAGTAAATTAGATGACAAAATTGACCATTAATCGTAATGACATTTCCTCGTTAGTCATACCATTATAATTAATCACTTTTAATGGACACTTTTAATTGGTATACTCCTAATATATGTGAACTCTTTAAACTTGTAATAATTATGTAATTGTCTCCCTAAATTTTGAGAATGCTTATGAACTCTTAAATTTGTAAAAATAACATTATATTTATTATTCCTTAAATATTAAAAATGTAATCGTACAATCCAACAATGATGAGGTGGCAATGCGCTGGCAAAGTGTGTTATTTCAATCGTTTGTAGGCGCGTATAATGATTAAAAATAGAATGAAAAGTCTTTAATATCCTTAACAACTTTTTGTATTCTCAATTCTATCCCCATCACCATCTCTGTTGCCACCGAACAGACCACCACCACCACTACTAACCACCCAAAATCCCTTCCAAACTACCCATCTCTTTCTTTGCTTCTCTTTCATCACAACCAAAGATTGAAAAGAAAAACACGGAATTAGAAACTGAAATTGAAATCACAATTGAGAAACATTTTTACATCTGAAAGTTGGAACACAATTCAACTTCTCAGAAAAAAAAATTTGCATGGTAATAGTCTAAAAAATCTATTGTTGATGACGGAAAATCAAACCAATTATCTATCTCAAGACTTCGAAGACAATCCTACAGAATCCATTGTAGATATAGTCCTAAAAAAATAAAACCCCTTCTCTGGTCTTCTTCGTCTCCTCGGCTCGTCTTCGTCTTCTCACTTTGAAACACAGGCGAAAAACAACAACAATGACCTCAAATTGAGAATACCAACAGATGATGACACCCATGAGCGGGTCTCCTTCCTCATCGTCGTGGTCATCATCGCCCATTATTCCTCCTCTGCAACAATAAACACTAGGGACCGAATTTCTCTCTCTAAATCCGGGAATCTCCAAATTCGTCATCGTCTTCCATGGTAGAGATCTCTTCATCAGTTTTTTCCTCTTCCTCTCAAACGATGCTGACTCTCTCTCTCTCTCTCGGTGCCCTGCCTCTCTTAAGCGACGCTCTTTCTCTCTCTAAATCTGGGAATGTGGGTTTTGTCGTCGATCGTGTAGTTTTAGGGGAGAGGATGGGTTCGGCGGTTGGTTAGGATTTGGTCACCAGTTTGATTGGTTAGAAAATTATGTGTCTGGTCGGATCGGCTTATGGGAGTGGTTACTGTTTGATCTTGGTCGGTTAGTGGATTATGTTTGGTTGGATCGGTTTGAATGGTTTTGCTGAGTTGGACTTAAAATTCAGATGTGGATTTGTTGGTTATTTTAACGCTGACGTTTTTAAGCCAAGTCATGCACGTTAATATCAAATGCATCTATTTGGGGTTTCACAATGATTTTTAGCAAGTTCAAGAGGGCCGTAAACATTTTTGAAGTTTAGGAAAAAATTGCATAATCGCTAAAAGTTTAGAGGTTCGTATGTATTAGGCCTAATTAGAAACCTATTAATTACAAGTTTTGGTTTACTCGTTAGATTTACAAAAATGGAAGCGAAATCTTCAAAATCCAACGGCTATCAATCACAGTTGTTAGCATTGCATGGCTTTTCCATATTTTTTCTGACATTAATGAAACAGAATAATATATTTGATTTTTCTCTGAATAAAGATACAGGCAAGGTATACATATTTAGAACTTTCCTCAACAAAATTCATTGGATCAAACCCTTGAATGCTTCAACGCCAATCCTCTGCTTTCTCTCTCCCTATTGCTTACCAGAAATTCACTCTTTTCTTTCTCGGATCATCTTTAAACCCCAAATTTCTCATCTTTTCTTGCTTTCCAAACAAACCTTTTTGTTTCTTTTCACGTTCACATCTTCCTTTTTCTTGCACTAACATTTTCTTGATCATTCTTTATTTTTTTTGCTGGTAAAATTCAGTTTCATGGTCGTAAGGGACTGATTAATGGAGATGTCTGTGATTGGAAAGGGTCGCAACAAATTCTGGTACTTTATTTCAGCATCATTTCTTTTATGGTTCTTGTTGCTTTATTTCTATTATTCAGGCTTGAAAAATGATGACAAGAACCAAGATATTGTATTAAGTAACAACTTTGTTGATGATCAATTGGGTTTTGTTAATGGAAGTTCCAGTGATAGTTTCAATCCAGAGTCTAATGTAACAGGTAGTCCTACTGATAATTTCTTTATTGGAGGTGACTGGGATAAGTATTTAAATCAAATTCCAGAAATTTCCCAGAAAATATCAGTAACCGATGACCAGCTTCGCCTCACTGAACAGGAAGCTCAATCGATCAACAAAGTTTTTGGCAAAAGAAATGAGGAAGAATCTGATAGTGTATTGGCTGATGAAGAGATTAGTAATGAAAAACTTGTTGCTGGTTCAGTCACAACAGAAGATAATATTACAATTGAGGTAACTAAACAGCCTGGTACTGAAGAGGAAGCTACAGATGAATCCATTTCTGATTCTGATTCCGATTCCGAGTTCTGCTCTGGCAAGTACATCTATATCCATGATCTTCCACGCCAATTCAATGAGGATTTACTCGAGCATTGTAAATCACTCAATGAATGGACTAACATGTGTCTGTTTATATCAAATTCCGGTCTCGGTCCCAAGCTGAGAAATCCTGAGAAAGTCCTGTCAAACTCTGGCTGGTTTGAGACTAATCAGTTCATGCTGGAAGTGATTTTCCATAACAGGATGAAGCAGTACAAGTGCCTGACAAACGATTCGTCGGTGGCTTCAGCGATCTTTGTGCCTTACTATGCAGGACTTGATGTTGCAAGGTACTTGTGGAATTCCAGTAGAGATATGAGAGATTTCTATTCACTAAGACTGCTCAAGTGGTTAAGAGAAAGGCCTGAGTGGAAAAAATTGTGGGGTAGAGACCATTTCATGGTTGCAGGAAGGATTACATGGGATTTCAGGAGACTGACAGACGGGAATTCGGATTGGGGAAACAAGCTGATGTTGTTGCCAGAATCAAAGAACATGACTTTGTTAACAATTGAGGCAAGTCCATGGCACCACAATGACATTGCCGTACCATATCCGACGTTTTTCCATCCTTCTAGTGACAATGAATTGTTTCAATGGCAAAACAGAATGAGGAGAACGCGACGGCGTTACTTGTTCTCTTTTGCAGGTGCTCCAAGGCCTAACATTACAGACTCCATCCGCCGCGAAATCATTGATCAGTGCCTGGCTTCAAGGAGGAAATGCAAGTTGCTGGAATGCATTTATGGTTCAAACAAATGTTACAAGCCTGTTTATGTGATGAAACTCTTTCAAAGTTCTGTGTTCTGCTTGCAGCCTCCAGGGGATTCCTACACACGACGATCAACGTTTGATTCGATCCTGGCAGGCTGCATTCCTGTTTTCTTCCATCCAGGTTCAGCTTATGTCCAATACATATGGCATTTACCAAAGGATTATGCAAAGTACTCGGTGTTCATACCCGCAAACCAGGTTAAAGAAGGGAAAGCAAGCATTGAGAGGATACTATCTCGGATACCAAAATCCAAAGTAATGAACATGAGAGAGCAGGTCATAAAGCTGATTCCAGGAGTGGCGTATGCCGATCCGAAGTCGAGTCTGAACACCCTGGAAGATGCATTTGACATCACAATTGAAGGAGTTCTTGAAAGGGTTGATAAAATCAGGAGCGCTTTTAGAGAAGGAAAGGAAGTTTCTGATGAAGGGGAAGAGTTTACATGGAAGAAAAGTTTGTTTGGGACTACAGAGAAACATGAATGGGATAGATTCTTTGAAAGAACAAAGTAAGAATGCGACTACTGAAAGAGGTGTAATGTTAGGGAAATATGACTTTAGAGAGGATCAAAATCTAGGCCATAATGTTGTTCTTTGTGAAAATAACTATATATATTCCTCCTTCCTGATTTTTATTTTGTAATCTAATCTGTAATTTATTAGACATTTTCCAGTAAATTCAAATGAGAACTAAAGAGTCAAAAATCTTGCAGGTGCCAATTGTGTATAATGTTGACATCAAAAATTGAAAGAGTTGATCCGTAATGAAATTGACATATTTGCCTGTAGTTATAAGCTTGATTCTCAAAAACGTAAAATTAATCTAAGCTAACCACAAAGCGTTGAAGTAGCGGCGTAGACTAATCAAGTGAGATAATAAAATAGGATATTGCAAACCAACGACCGTTTGTAGTCCAACGGTTAGGACAATTGCCTTCCAAGTTCCAAGCAGAGACCCGAGTTCGACTCCCGGCGAACGCAATTATCTTTTGGGGAAACCCCCAATCCGACGTCGTTGTCGAGCCTAAATACTGTGCCAATCACGGAGCAGAAATATCACACCCCACGGCCCTCCTCACTTGCAGATATTAACGCGCCAAAACCAACGACAACCTCATAAAAGGGCATTGTCGTCCAAAACCTCTTCCCCTATTTAACCCCCTCATTTTTCTGGCCACAATTCCGTTGCATTCTCTCTCCCGCTCGCAACCACCACCACTACCACTTTCCAGAAGTTACATGGCCGGCACGTGCCCCTCCTTCACGCGCCACGTCATCGAACTGCCCAGGCCGCCCGGATCTCGTGCTTTCGGAGCCCCGTTTTCCGTCCGGATCTCCACCAGGCGCAACGCTGTGTGTAGCGAACGCGAGGGACCTTCTTGCTTGTACGTCGGTCCTATTGAAACCGCCAGCGAAGAATCACTAGAAGCTCTTTATCGTCAAGTGAGAATACATTACGAACATACTTTTTTGGTTATTTTTCTTTTTGGGGGTTTTACACTACTATTTACGGTTTAATTTTTGCATAATTCGTTAGGCACGAGATGCGTACTACAGTGGAAAACCGTTGATAGTTGATGACATGTTTGATAGAGTAGAGGTAACTCAGTTTTCTCCTTTGAATCGACGTCCTTGTCTTCGTTGAATCGTTTGTATTTCCTGTTGTAATGTTTAATTTGTTGAATTGAATCAGTTAAAACTGCGGTGGTACGGTTCGAAATCGGTTGTGAAGTATCCTCGGTGCAGTATTCGTCTGCAATCGACTTATTCTGATGCTGAGGTAATTAATTTTAATTCTCTTTTTTTTGTTTTCTTGAAATTGTTTTGCCATACCGACAAACAAATTCTACAAACAATGTTTACAGAGGAGCACAAATGACAATATTTATTCTCAGTATGTTTATTCACAGAAGCCAGAAATTGTTATGGAGTTATTATATTGCTGTATTATTTACTCTGAATAAACGGTGTTAGCTGAAGACACGGAGCTGTTTTGATTGGTGTGGATGTAGGGCAGGAAGATATATCACAGGCATTAGCACTAGCGAGTATATGGATTGTATTTCTTGCAATTGGAAGTTCGGTGTGTCTATTGCCGATTGTGTACACTGTTGGTCTGGCTTATCAAGATGCTTTCGGTTCTGGATTGTCTTATAGCAGCCAAGCTCCTGTAATTGGGTTTCTTGCTTGGGTGAATGGCATTCTTTTTATGGCCGTTGGAGCTTTAGTTGGCTATCCTATTGCTTCAT
>CAODLS010507960.1:0-12592 GCA_948243855.1 Flueggea neowawraea
CAAAATTAAGCCATTCCTAAGCATTTTCAACCTTAATCCATCATTACCCAACACAAATCAACACATTTCAGTCCCAAAATACAAGACCCGAACCCTAGAAACCCATTTTCGGCTTCAACAAACCCACACAAATTTCAGGAAAAATAATGACGGAAAAACACCAAATGGAGGAGAGAGAAAGAAGAGATTACCTTGGCTTGGTGTGGGGAGTGACGAGGAACAAGAGAGGGAGAGAGAGAGAGAGATGGGTTTCATGGTCTGAAAAAACAAAGAGGGAGACGTTGTCAGGTTCAAAAATAAAAAGGAAGAAAAGAGGCTGAAATGGCGTCGTTTCCAGAATGTGGAACCAAGCCAGACGACGTTGTTGTTTACTGTAGAGCCGACCCAACACACGAACGAATGACCACACACGGGCACAGATGACAGCCTAGAAAGGGATCCAACGACATGCCGTTTACTCCAATACACACGAACGACAGGTGTTACGCGAGCGAAAGTGAGCCAAACAATGCGTAGCTCGCTCTTTAACGCTGAACGACCGGTAGTTCGCTCTCCTTTTTTCCAGATTTTCTCTCCAATTTTCCAATCAATTTTTTACTTAATAAATCACTTCCAAATCATTTCTAAACTTCATTAAACACCCAATTAACATTTAAAACTCAAAATTAACTCTTCAAATTTCACAAATAAATTTTAAAATTTAATGAAAAATTTCCAGAATAATTAATAAAAATTAATAAAATATTCCCTCACTAAAACAAATTGAGAATAATAATTCTAATCAATAAAAATCAACAAAATTTGATCATATCAAATTTTATAAAACCAATAAAAATATATTTCCTTGATTATAAAATTAACAAAAATTCATTTAATGAAGAGAAAAAATTTTCTATCGGAAAAATTCAATCGGGAAAAAATATAGTATATTACAGCATCAGCAGATCTACTTGGATTTTCTTGATGACTGATAAAGGGGAGGCACGATCACACTTGAAAATTTTTGTTACTTTTGTACAAGTACAAATTTCAGTGCAATATCAAGACTATTCGTAATGACAATGGTGTTGAATTTGCTATGCCTTCTTATTATGCTTCTCATGGAATTATTCATCAAACCAATTATGTTTATACACTACAGCAAAATGGTTTGGATGAAAGGAAACATCAGCATATTCTTAATGTGGCAAGAGCTTTGCATTTTCACAGTAATTTGCCTCTCAAATTTTGGAGAGAGTGTGTCTTGCATGCTGTTTATCTTATCAATAGAACACTTTCCCCAGTTCTACAAAATAAGACACCATATGAGTTGTTTAATGTTTCTCCCACATATCATCACTTAAAGGTGTTTGAGTGTTTATGCTATATTTCCACTCATGCTCACAACAGAACTAAGCTTGATCTTAGAGCTATTAAAGGTATCTTCTTAGGCTTCAAATCAGGAGTCAAAGGCTATTAAGTTTTAAACTAAACTACTCACCAAATAAAAGTTACTAGAGATGTTTTCTATGAATTTTTTTTTTTCCATATCACTCTCAAAATTCAGCTGCTCCTTCTAACTCTACTACTTCTCTTGTTCAACCCATTTCAGCGATATTTCCAATGATGATGATTCTTTTTGGTCTACAACTGAGATGCGCGTCCCCTCCTCTCACATGCGTTTCACATATGCTGTTCCACCTGTCTCTATTTCCATGTTGTCAGCTGATACTCCTCATTCTTCCTTGTCTTCCTTTACTTCACAAGATGTTCATCCAGATTCTTCTACTATTCAACTTGATAATGCTTCTACTGTTCCTTTAAGACGCTCCGCTTGATCTCACCATTTACCTTCTTATTTGGAGCATTATGATTGTTAAGGACTTCCTCATTTTCATTCTTTGCAGACTTTCATGTCTCAAAGTCCACATCAATTATCCAATGTGTTCTCCTATGCCAGGTTGTCTAACTTTCATTTTGCTTATTTTTTTGCTGTTGATAGCATTTCTGAACCAAAGACCTATTCCGAAGCAATTCGGCATAAACGTTGGTAGGATAAAATGAAGGTAAAAATTAAAGCTTTGGAAGAACTAACACATGGAGTATTATGGATCTACCTCCTGGCAAAGTACCCATTGATTGTAAACATGTTTTTTGCATTAAATATTTGGCCAATGGTAAGATTGAATGACGCAAAGCTCGAATTGTTGCCAAGGATTTACACAACAAGAAGGTGTTGAGTTGCTTGATAGTTTCAGTCCAATAGCTAAAATAACTTCTATTCGCATAATTTTAGCTTTGGCTGCTTCTCAGAATTGGTTTCTTCACCAAATTGATGTCAATAATGCCTTTTTACATGGTTATTTGTAGGAGGAACTGTACATGAAGCCACCTGAGGGATACAATATTCCACCTGGAAAAGTATTGAGACTGCATAAATCTCTTTATGGCCTTAAACATGCCAGTCGACAATGGTATGCCAAGTTTTCTTCTGCTTTACTTGAATGGGTTGTTCTTTAGCACAATCTGACAGTTCGTTATTTGCTGAGAAAACAATGAATTTGTTTATTGCTCTCCTTGTTTATGTGGATGACGTGATCGTGGTTAGTAACGATATGACCTTAGTTGCTGAAATTAAACATCAACTTCATGAGGCATTCAAAATTAAGGATCTAAGAGAGCTCAAATATTTTCTTAGTTTGGAAGTGGCTCGATCTAAAAATGGAATTCACATCTATCAAAACAAGTTTGTTTTGGATTCGCTTAAAGAACTGGATTTCTTGCTTCGAAACCTATTTCTATAACCATGACTCAAGATTGTCGTGTCTCCAAAGAAGATGTTCCTCTATTTGATGTCTGTGCCTGTTGAAAGCTCATTGGCAGGCTTCTTTACTTAACAACTACTAGACCAAACTTGGCTTTCTCAGTACAGCAATTGTCTCAGTTCCTCTCAGCTCCTACTGAGCAGCATCTCCCAGCTGCACATCGCATTCTTCATTACTTAAAGGGCACTATTGGCCAGGGCTTATTCTTTTCATCCACTTCAACTATTAAGCTTCAAGCTTATTCCGGTGCGGAGCACTTGTCATGATTCTCACCACTGTGTTATTGGCTTTTATGTGTTCCTTGGTAATTCCTTAATTTCTTGGAAAGCCAAAAAGTAGAATACCGTTTCTCGTTCCTCCTCTGAATTAGAATATCGAGCACTTGCTTCCACCTGCTGTGAAGTTTAGTGGCTTTTATATTTGCTACAGATCTTCATTAGTCTCATCTTGATCCTGTAACAGTGTTTTGTGATCAAAGTTCAGCCATTCACATTGCTCAGAATCCTATTTTTCATGAACAGACCAAACATATCAAGACTGATGTCATTTTGTTAGCGAGAAATTGTAGCAAAAATTTATTCGCTTATTACCAGTATGAAGTCATCATCAGTTGGCTAATTACTTCACCAAACCACTGTCTCTTGCTCCTTTTCATTCTAATATTTCCAAGCTGAACCTATTAAACATATATGTTCAGCTTGAGAGAGAGTCTCAAGATTATTCTAGAACAAGAAGTAAGTTATTTTTGTTCTAAGTTGGTTGTTATACATTTAGCCAGTTGTCATGCAAGTTTCTTAGTAGTAATTGCCTTTCTTGAGCTGTAAGCTCAATTCTTCTATATATATTATAATCCTTCATTAAGTAATATAATCTTGTTTTTCACGTTCTACAAAACTCATGAAAATAGGGTCATGATGATGGAAGATCTATAGTGTTGAATGGGTTTAAAGAGACACATAAGATTAAGCTAGAGAGCAATTCACAAGCATCAAGCTCATACACCAAACTCTAGTATAGTGCTTTAATCTTTGTAAATATTTTGTATACTCTTTGAATGTGAGAAAAGTCTGTTGTGAACTTAGAGAAAATAATATTGTAAGGGTTTTAGAGGTGTGAGCTGAGAATCAAACTTGTGTAGGTCTTAGAGGTGTTGAGCCGAAATCAATATCGTTGTATTGGTTTTGTTGAATTGAGTTGGAATCAATCATTGTTATAATGGAAATCCTAAGTAGTGAGACGTAGGTAGTGGACGTTGACAAGGTTAGCTGACCGAACTACTCTAAATTTTTGGTGTTGTTTTCTCTTTTTTATTTTAAGTTACTTCCGCTCTCCAAAATTTACTGAAGCATAGACCAAAAAATCTCTAACAAATGCATCATGGAAGGTGGTGAACATGAAAATTTAGTACTTGATCCTTGTAATGTGAGAACTAAGGGCAGAGGAGAAAGGAAGAATAGTCACTGGGAAAAGAGATAAAAAAAAATCAAATGCAAACACTAAGTTTATATTTTTTAATTCAAATAATATTAATAAGATTTTATCAATGATCTATGCTAACTTTTTTAAACATGTTACATTTGAATTTAGTACAAATGAATTTTTAGAAAAGGTGTACGAAATTACATTTGAATATAAGTGGTTTTTTTTTTCAAATTACAAATAGAGAAAAAACTCAAAATCACATTACTATGTTCCTAATATTACTAACACCATTTTTTTTTTCGATCGGGTAATACTAACACAGAAAAGGTTAGGGGTAATCTTCATCTTTTTCTTGTGATGTTAACATAATGATAAAAATTTAATAAGGATAACATTATACAAGACAATATAAGAAAGAAAATTAAAGTAGCCTATAATTAAAATTAAATAGAACAAAAAAAAAAAAGACTTGTCATTTTGAGATGAAGCGAAAACACTAGTTATGATTAACCAAGCAATCGCGGAAGAACAATTATTTGGAACTCTATGTTGGTTAAAAGTTTGGTCCTTTTATTTTAAAAATGTTTGTTAAAATTGTGAGGGAGTGAAAGTTTATTCATGGCAATCGAAGAACACAATTATCAATGAATATGGAAACAAGTAAACTATTATCCAAATTAATGCATAACTTCCTCCACAGATATTCTTTTTTTGGTCAAATAATTAAGATATTTGACTGAAATAATCAAATAAAAATATACTTCCTTATACGAATGAATTGATTGATTTAGTTTCCATGCAATCACAACATGGAGAAACCATATATGCTTTCTTTCTTAAAGAGAACAAATTATACAACCACAACATCAACAACGTCATAGTCATCAAAAAACAAATAATCCATGGCTTTAAAACATAGCAAAAGCAAGAAATCAAAGAACAAAACATTTTCTCTAACCCAAATCAACCCATCATTCTACAACAAGATCATGTCAAGAAGCTCCTCCGTTGGCATCTCAAGTCGCCTCTCCTTTCATCACTGCCCTTCACATGTTGTTTTGGATTGGGAAGTCAATCCTGGCAAGGCTAAACATGACTCAACCATGCCATTGGAATTATGTTATAATAACGACCGTCGTGATGTGTTGAAGTTGTCAAATTATGATACTGATGACAGTGTTTCGAGTGTGCCTTCGTTGCCACCTTCATCTTCGTTGCCTTCAACGACTCCTTCCATGAAGTCTTCGACAATTCCATTGCAACGAATGGCTAGGGTTTTGATGAAATGGGTTTTCACTAAGGCTGGTAATAAGTATCCTAGTAAGTAGTTGCAATCTAAATTAGCGCTAAATCGTAGTTTTCGATTGCAATATCTTTTCTCATTTTCAAATCTAGTATGATAAAAATTACTAAACTTTTTGTAATGTCAATGAAATTTTTTTTTATTAGTGTATGCTCTAATTATTTCGATATTTTCAATTGAAATTTCTATCTTCTTGTAATTGACATCCACTAAAGGTAAATATATTTACTAAACAAATAATCTATTGGTATACATTTCGAAATTTGACGCAAGTCAAATTTGAATTTTAGGACGAATTTTGATTGAAATTGATGGAGGAAGAATGGTAGCAAAATTTTTTTAAAAAAGTACATGTGTATTACATATGATGATCCCAACTCCAAGGCATGAAATTACCTTCTGAATTAATAATTATTTGATTACATACCCTGTTCACAGACAATGTTAATTGATAAGAATATTAATTCGATAGACTGCTGTAACGGAATTACCTTCTAGAGATTTTTTAAATTAAAGAATTACCTTCTAAAGAAATCATTACTCTTTTCTGCTCTTAGATAATAAGATCAATTATAAACATTATACTCACTAACTAATAAAAACATGCTAATCAAAAGGAAAAACATATTCCACATTTTGTGTAAAGTCTAATGGTGTCAAGCGAATTGCTGTAATACTGGATTGGGGGATTTCATTATGAGCCGAGTTGCTTGCGAGCCTCAGTTCCTCACTAATTAACACCATTGTGCCTATCTCAAAAAAAAAAAAAACGAACCGTTGTAGTGTGAAGGAAGAAGTGTGATGAAAAAGAATAAATAGCATAGTTTTACAGTAGTGTTGTCATGCAAAGTTTAGGTGTATTTGTTAAAATTTCTTGTAAAATAACGAAAATATATTATTTCACTTTCACTTTAAATGCAAATTAATTGGATCAAGTAGAAAATAACATATGGCTGCACTTGCATCAATCACGCACGTCTTGGACCAAACTTCGACATGCACGCACATAACAAAGGCATGCAGTGTAAAGGAAAAAAAATTGCATCGAATCATTGAAATTTACCCACTGCATGTTACATGCAAGAAAAGAGAATACAACATTACGCATACAAGAAGCATTGATCACCATGGATAAATATAAAGAACACGCTTGGTTTATTACATACATATAAATAAAGGTGGACCTTCGCAAACCACAAGCAAATTTGAACATTATTTTTCTTGCACCTTTAAACTGATTCAATGGACATCAGTGGTTTTAGTATTTCTTAGGCGGTGGTGGAGATGTATAGTAATACGGAGGTGGTGGAGATTTAACTGGAGGGAGAGGAGATGAGTAGTGGTATGGAGGTGGTGGAGACTTATTGGGAGGAGGAGGAGATGCATAGTGATATGGAGGTGGTGGAGACTTTTTTGGTGGAGGAGGAGATGCATAATGGTATGGCAGTGGAGGAGACTTCACAGGAGGAGGAGGTGATGCGTAGTGGTATGGAGGTGGTGGAGACTTCTTAGGCGGAGGAGGAGGTGCATAATGGTACGATGGTGGAGGAGACTTCACCAGAGGAGGGGGTGATACATAGTGATATGGAGGTGGTGGAGACTTTTTAGGTGGAGGAGGAGATGCATAGTGGTATGGTGGTGGTGGAGATTTCTTAGGTGGAGGAGGAGAAGCGTAATGGTATGGTGGTGGAGGAGACTTCACTGGAGGTGGAGGCGTGGCATAGTGGTATGGTGGAGGAGGAGATGTGTAGTGGTAAGGAGGTGGTGGAGACTTCTTGGGTGGAGGAGGAGATGCGTAATGGTATGGTGGTGGAGGAGACTTCATTGGAGGTGGAGGTGAAGCATAGTGGTATGGTGGCGGGGGAGACTTCTTGGGTGGAGGAGGAGAGGCATAGTGATATGGAGGTGGTGGAGACTTCTTGGGTGGAGGAGGAGATGCATAATGGTATGGTGGTGGCGGAGACTTCTTGGGTGGAGGAGGAGATGCATAGTGGTATGGTGGCGGTGGAGACTTTTTGGGTGGAGGAGGAGAAGCGTAATGGTAAGGAGGTGGTGGAGACTTTTTAGGTGGAGGTGGTGATGCATAATGATATGGAGGTGGTGGAGACTTCTTGGGAGGTGGTGGAGACTTGTAATGGTAGGGAGGGTGCACCACATGCTTAGGAGGTGGAGGAGGGGACTTATACTTGTAAGGAGGATGCACCACATGCTTTGGTGGAGGTGGAGGAGACTTATACTTGTAAGGAGGATGCTTTACATGCTTAGGCGGTGGAGGAGGAGACTTGTATTTGTAAGGGTGGTGAGGTGGCGGCGGAGAGGCATAAACATAAGGGTGATCATCGGCAACCACAATGGTGGCGATGAGGCAAAAGGCTAAGGAACAAATCAGTTGAGGCAAGTGCCTCCCAAGTCCCCGGTTAGTTCCCATAATGAGAAACTCTTTTCTGTTATGTTTTGAGCAATGGATGGAAGCATCCTTTTATAGTGATGACAACAATCATTGTAGTGATCAACAGATTAATTTAATAATGACTACAGCCTGGATAATGGCATCAATCAAGTTATAGTCAAGTAATCTCAGTACTGTTCACGAAATAATAGATTAATTTTCTTAATATAAAAAAGAATTCAAATAATATTTAATTAATTTGAATTTGAATTAAGTTGAAATATCTTGTTGGTGAAATTCTCAGTTTGTTCTCAACCTCAAGACTCAAATTAGAGACTTTTAATTAACGAAAGAAAAGTTTCGTACCACTCCGCTACAATTTTTGCTAATAAGAAAATAGGTTAATATGATGTTGGCTATTTATTTCAACTTGTGATTTGTGGATTCCCACAATGTGTCTCTATTTTTGTAGTTAGTAGAAAACATGAAAATTTCAAGGTTTGTGAGTTTGGTAAGGTGTCCTGTGGCTGTATTAGAAATCAAATAATGCGTCAGCGGAGAACATGCCAATTTTTATAAAAATTGTGTGATAAAATATAATTCTAGAAGTCAAAGTTTGCAAGTTTAGTTTAATTAATCTGAAGAAAAAAAATTAGAATAATTGTTAGTTGGGTTTGCCTTGTTCATATGTGCTGGTGGCTGATCGACTAGTCTTAGGATTGTGGGAAGAAAACTTTTATTTTTTTCCTCTTCTTTTTTATTTTTTTTTTCTTGATTATATTTTTTTAGACGTGAATCCACTAGTTCGATCCGATATTATTGTAGGTGTCGGTGAAATGTCAGAACTAAATTAAAGAGGAACCAATTTATAATTTGGAGAAGTCAAACTCATTATTAATATTCATGATTCCTTTGAGCTTCAAAATAATGTAATCGGTACTATTGATTACACATTTTTTGTAATTAAGATCTTGATTGGAAGAGATTTTGATTTGTTTTCAATAAGAGGAAGAGAGGGGAACGTGGTTATGGCAAAAATGTTGCCTTATACGTAGGGGAGGATTATATCATAACCATTTCTAACGTGAGCACTAGTGCCGGTTTTTACCTATAGAACAAAGAAAAATTTGTATTGATCGAGGGAAAGAAAAAGATCATATATAGATCGTAAACTGAACAATGATAATGGTGGTTTTCGTTAACGGTAAATTGATAAACAAATTGTAACTAGGTGCATTTAATAGATTGTATTATTAAAAATTAAATTTGTTATATAAAATAAACTTAAATGGTAAAAAAACTATAATAAACTTAAATTGTAATATACAATATGCATATTTCAGAAACAAATTAGAGTTATTAATAGTTTTAATTATTATTATATTTTTAGTTATTAAATTTTTAGTAAAAATTATAAAATGATATTGTAGCATTTATACGGTCGTTCAAATAAATTATACACAACATATTATAGAATAGAAAAATTACAAAGTATTGCCTACTATGTGCCACTTGACACTTTATTACATTGTTGAGATACAAATATGGAAAAAATGAAATGACGTTGATTGGAATTAGTAAAAGTGAAGAAGCATTCAACGTAAAAAAACATTTTGATGTTCTCGCAATTTCTATTTTCATCTTTGCAATTCTGACTAGTAACACAGCATTTCATGAATTAAAATGTTTCATGTCACTATTATATTTTTTAAAATTGAAATATGTCATGTTTTGACTTTGGGATTATAATTAGATTAAAATTATAATCAATAATGGCTTCCTTTTTGTGTGAACGTGTTCTTACAATCGAACCTTTTTGTCTTGTGTGTCGGTTCTTTTTGACAGAAAAGATATTCAAATTCATTGAATGTGCTGAGAATCAAGGTTACACAGCTGTCTAAACCTGGGTATTTTTGGTTCCTGGTAAAGCTGGTCATTTTTGGTTTCATTGTTTGAGAGGTGAGTAAAGATGTATAATTTGAAGGTTTTATGATATTATTCGTTATATATATATATATATATATATTGGCAAAAATATTATTATTGGCAAGTGACGAGGACCATGTTTTTTCGAAGATTGCACATTAGACTCATCTACTGAGGTATTGTTCACTCTGAACTTAAGGATCCTCATGATTTTATCATTGAAAATGTGTCTCAGTAATTTTAAATAGAAAGGTATTTATATGCAATTATTGGTCTCGACTCTTAGGCGATGTAGAAGCATAATACTACAAAAAAAATAATAAATTTTAAGTATAGTGTCTCATATTTCTGGATTTTACTTCCCTGTATAGTTTTACGCTACTTTTTTAAAGAAAACAATTAGAAAGAAAAAAAAACACAAGTTCACCGAAAAAAGGGGAAAATGTTGTCAATGTTAGAGCTATGTCGTCCTTAATTCGTCAACGAGAGAACGCAAAGGCCTGTGAACATATGGACGGCTAGACGTCCATTTACAGACTAACTGTCGCACACAGATGTGCATGACCACGCCGCTAGAAATAGACGACCGCTGGTCTGTGTGATCGGAGAGATCTTTAGATGTGGAATTTCATTCAAAGCCTTGAAACACAAACATACATCCACAAGTTTTAACTTTTAACGTACACATAATTCATAAATAAAGTGACTACAATGACTCTTCCCTTAACTAAAGATTTTAAATTAAAATCTTAAATATAGAGAAGTTTTAAAATTTGATAGGAGAATTTGAGTATTGTGAATCTGCCAAGTAAAAAGAAAAGTGACAGCAAGTAAAATATATATATAGAAATTATTTTTAAGCTTTGAATAGATCTTGACCAGCTTCAGCTACGACAACAGTGATGGTGGAGATGGGTAGCTTGGAGGAGGAGGTGGTGGCGAGTTGTAATAAAAAGGAGGCGAGGGAGGCGGAGGTAGAGGGGGTGACTTGCATTTACGATGAGAAAACGTTGCATGAAGCTTAGGAGGCCAGTAGCGAGGTGGTGGTGGAGAAGTGTAAAATATAGGGCCAGCCATAACCACACCTATAAAGCAGAAAGCATTAGCCAAGATCATCAATGGAGGCAGAAGCCCCAACTGTCGACTACTACTGGTTACCATGTTTGTGGTTTGTGAGTTCATGGTGAAGAATGGAACCCTTATATAGCCTCATCTCATCACTCATGTTGCTGAAGTTGGAAGATTTGATTTCGCGTTTTCTTGTTATCTTCTTCAACTTGTTATTAAACTAACTCACAGTTTCAGGAAACACTGAGGAGGAATGAGCCGAACGAGACAAGACTTTGGGGAAGTCTAAAATTGTCAAAGCTTAATTTGCGCAAAATAGTTACACTAGAGTCAATAGTAGACATGGCTGATCAATTTAAGAAAAAAAGACACTAATTGCGTCTGTATCTACCAACTAATTCTCGTTTGTTTTGAGAGATACAAAAATTGGATTCTCGTTTGTTTTGAGAGAGACAAAAATTGAATGAAAAGATTTGAGTTATAGAGAACTGAACCAACTTTGAGTAATCTCCAACTTTCAAATTGTCGTTTTGAAAAACTAAAACTTAAGCAAGCAAATGCATGCGGAAGACGGTGAGAATGAACACTGCAAAGATAGGTGTTTGCATTCTACTGTACCGAACCGAACCATCAGTTTCACAAACCAGAGAGTTTCAGGTTCGGTTTGTGCCGTTTGGTCACTTTCAGGTTCGGTTTTTGCACCTGATCCACTCCATCCATTCTAACATTAGGGGATTAATTATATCAATGGTCACAAAAATTTTTGTGTTGCTCAGGTTTGGTCACAAAAGAAAAAAAAGTTATACAGTGGTCATAATTGTTTTCTTTTTTGCTTTAAGAAAGTTACTTTTGCCCGAAAACTCACAAGACTGGACATGTTGGACACAGAAAGATCGCTAGATCTGTCAGTGAGTGGTCACTATTTTTTTTTTTGCTTCAAAAAGATTATTTTGCTCAGATAGGTCATCGGATCGATCAGTTAGGTTAGATCAAATATTTCATTAATTGTTACGTTGGCAAGAAACGTGCCTATGAGAATAGAGGTGACACGCTTACGTGACATTTAATGTCCAATATATCGAGTTTTCAAGCTAAAGTGACTTTTTTAAAGTAAAAAAAATAATATTGACTACTGTGTAGCATTTTTTTCTTTTATGACTAAATCTGAGCAAAGTGAAAATTTTTGTGATCATTGATATAATTAACCCAACGTTAGGCGATTCATAGTAGCCACTCCAGGCATTAAAGAAGCATGTAATAATTCAGGGGCGGGGGCAAGGGGGTCACTGGTCCGTTACCTCGGCTCCCACGAAATCCTATTTGTATAATTTCAATATGAGGCTCTATATATATAATTTTATTATAATAATTTTTAAATCTATAAAATTAAAAAATAATAATTAATTCTTTAATTCGATCTATCATTTATTCGTTCATCATTAAAATCACTACGATCTTTCAACGGTACTCTTAAGTGAAAATAATAATGTCTATCACTACATGTATGTAACTATTGACTAAGATATTTCAACTGGAACCTAATCACTAATTCAAATGCAAGTTGTTAGGAAGAATAAGACCACACTTAGATGTAAGATTGATAAAGCCATGACGTTGCTTGAAGATTATATATTTGACCATTCAAAGTAATAAAAGATCAATATTAAAAAATTTTCACCT
>CAODLS010507995.1:0-17621 GCA_948243855.1 Flueggea neowawraea
CTCTGGAACACTTGAGTGTATTGGTAATTCTTAAGAGGATAATGAAGTCCCTCTTTTTAGAAAAGAATTATCAATTATCTACAAAGAAGGGAGGGAATCATTCAAAATATGAAAACTACCATCCCTCTTGAATGAAGGTGATTTCTGCCCTAACATTATCCTGAACAAAGTTAGAGAAGACTTTGTTCTTTTATTTGGAATTTGTTAAATTAAAGATCCAGAGCAGTTATTTTCCACAAAGGAGATGTGTCCAGTTTCAGAAACAAAGTGATGTTGACTTGTAGGTACTGTAAAATCTTTATCGGCAAAATAGGGTCCACACATGTTACAATTTAGAATCTATTCTCGGTTTTCATAGCATTATCCCATATGAACTAGCTATTAGTGGTCTTGACAGTTGAAATAAAGTTTTCCTGTTTTTGAACACACACCAACCTTGTTTATATCCGGCTTTACCCTGTGAATCAAAGTAAAGACCTTCAGATGGTTTAATCATAATTTCTGCTATAGTAATTATCTCATACTATTTAGTAGTTTAATTTATTTCCCTTATTATTTGCAAAAACCTTTAGCATATATTTTCCATGATAATACACCCTAAATAATATTTTAGAAAAAGGTTGTTTCATTAGATGTCATTTTGAAGTGCTCTTGATGGAAAATAGTAACCATACAGTTGGGTGGTTGTTAGTATGTCCTAGTTGGACATATTTTGCATCTTCAGATGATAAGAGATGATAAGATCTTGGTTTAGTTGTTGGGACCTTAGATGGCAATGATCCACTTTTAATTATTCGAGAGATTCAGAAAACAGTGGATTTCTCAGCACTATACTGGTATGATATGGTGCACAGAAATTTGTTGAACTTCTATATGGACAATGGTGGATATTTTGTCTCGATCAAAACAAATGTTGGATATTTTGAGGTGAGCATTAATTGTCTATCTTATGCAAGTGCAAGGACAATGATAAATTGATCAAGTATTTACACCTTCTGCTTTAATTGTTCCCTCAATTTTTCCTGCCTGTTTTGTTTTTTCTATTTGGGTTTATTGAACCAGTGTTGCGAAGTGTGTAGATATGTGAAGTTAATGAGGGACACTTTCTACAGTGGTATTGACAAACACTATGTGATATGTATTAAATCTGATGGAGTGGTAAAGCATCTGATTGGATGTTTTGAAGGACTAGAAAGGATTGGATAACAAATGAGTGCATTTGTAAGCATAGGGGATATCAGTGGTGGATAAATTCATTGGGTTTAGATAATGTAGTGGGTTGTTGCTGTTTCATATTTGTAACTTTTTGTGAAGAACCAATTAGAATGTCTTATATGCAATTTCTTTCTAAATTCATAAATTTGAATTTAATCTCCATCTATAGTTTCTTTTTAACAATTTCTTGTTATGTTGGACAGGAAATACTTTGAAGACCCTTGTGTGTGGGTGGAGTCAAATACCCCTACTCTCAGCATTCTTTCCTCACATGCCGAGATTGGAGTGGGCTTCGTCTTGATTATCTCACTTTTCTCGTCAGTTGCTCTAACTTCTTACACCTTTTCTCTTCTTACTGATGTAAAGTGACAAACTCTGTGCTGGCTGGATTTTTTCTGAACTTTTACATGCATTTGCAGGTGGCAGCGGAACATAATACAGACATTCATGTACTGGCAGGTAAATTATTTCTTACAATATATTCCAAATAGGAATGACTGGCATGTACTTTTCATTGACAACTGCTCTTACCTCTTTTCTTTTCTTGTATCAGCTTTTCTTTTCCTTTTGGTTCTCCTAGAGGGTGTGGCAATGGTTATTTATCTGACTCATTCAGACTACGGATACAGTTTTTCTTAATCAATGGTTAGGGAATAATAGACGATTGTCTGGTAAAATGACCAACATAGTGCATTCAAGCAGAAATCTTTCTTCAGAGGGAAACTATTGATTCATGTTTCATATTGGTTAATTGACAAGAAATTTGGCACACTCGTTAATGTGCATAAGTGGTCCCTCACCTGAAGATTCTGAGTTTAGATGGTTCTGATGGTTTATGTTCTTGAATTATAAACCAGAGTGGTTAATTCATGTACCTTTTCCATAGTGGAGTCCTGTGGTCCCATCAAATCATTACAATCATTGGATTATTTTCTTAGTGATGAGAGTTATTATATATGATCATAAATGTTGAAAGATCTGTTAAAGAAAATAGAGCTAGTATAACAGTGTTTCTTACATCAGTAGTAACTGATTTCGTGGGAAATGGTCATCATGTAGGAGATTGAATTATTTATGCAGGCTATTACTTTATAGTTTCATTAAAAAGATGGAGCAAGGCCTGAAATGTCATTGTGGGGTGGCTACCATTTGTAGGTTTTTCCCCAAAAGAACATCGGTTATGTAAGATATAGGGCCATTTTATTCACTAATAATTTACTCAAGGTTTTTGAAGTTCAATGTAGGCTGCTGAATTTGGCTTTTATTTATTTGGTGTATTCCAGAAATGGTTTGCTGCTGTGTTTGAGAGAGCAGAAAGCAACGTTTTTCCTCTGTTTAGACTATATTTAACTCTGCGGCATAATGTTTTCTGTGGAGTATTTAAGGAGCATAATTTAAACATTTTAACTCGTCTTCTCTAATTCTTTTGTTGCAGCTACTGAAGCTGATGTATCATGCCCCAGTAACTGCCGGGTACCATCAGAGCGTGTGGACAAAGATGGGGAGGACAGTCAATCCACTGGTTCAGCGTTATTGTCCATTCCTGAACAGTCCGATTTCTGCTGTTCAATGATGGTGGTTCAGGTAGGTATCCAGTGATAAGGACGGAGAGAGAGAAATCGATCAGACGTGGGATTTAATTTTGTTAGAAAAAGCACCAACTTTAGATGGCCTAGGGGTCATCGGAAGCGGATTTTTGATTGCTATATTGCATCCCTTTTCTGGTTGGGTAAAAAGTTCGTTGAACAAGTTTATTCCCACATCTTGTGACAAACATTTGCTCTGCTTATTGTGAATTGTTGGGTGCTCTTGTAGGAGGTTCTGAATACAATAAGGGCCATCTATGAATCCCCTTTTACCATGAAACAACTTGAGCAAGCTTTGGCCATGTCGCATGAGGTTGGCCTTTGATTATATTTGTGAATTTTCAAATTAGCTGCAATAATAAGAACAAAAAAATTGAGATTTTAAAGCCTGAGTTGTTAGGTTTTGAATGCTTGCTTATATCATATACTTGTGTCGTTTGTTACCTAGGTTGAGAGCTTTAAATAATACTCCGTTCCATAATTAGTAGCACATTTTTTATTCCGAGGGGTTGTTTTTTTAACTGGGGATAAATTTTATTACTGTGAACAAAAAGTTCAAATAGTCATTTTACACGTTGGATTGGACATCGCAAAGGATAGACAAAAATAATCCAAATGTAAGGCTAAAATACTGGCACTTAACGGTTTTGAAGAGCTTGTACCAACACGGACAGATTGAACAATATAAAAAGAAATATCATAGCAACAACAGCCTAACAACAGACTAGAAATAAAACTGGATCTTGAGCTGGATCCAGACAGGACCTCAAGCGTGCGTTCATGGAGTTAACAACCAGTAGAAACGTACCTCCCACCAAAGAGACGGCCAATGACCATAGGGATCCGACTGCCACCAGCAACGCTGGAGAAGCCACTGTCCACCGCCATCAGAGACTAGCTAGGAGACCCACATGCTAGGGGTCTAGAACGGGACCGAAGCCTGATAAAATCATGGACAAGGCCCATGGTAAAAGAGGATAAAACCTCAAAAACAAGTAGATCTAGCAAAACTCAATTAGATCTAGCAAAACTCAATTAGATCTATACTTATTGAACAGAAACAGAGTAGAGAGAAGAGAGGGCATGCAGGGGAGGAGCGAAGGAGGAGAGGAGGAGGAGGAGGCGGCCGAGAAGAGTGGAGTGGAGAAGGAGAGAGGTGGAGTGTGGGCTGCCGCCGATGAAAGAGGCCGACGGCAGCCCCAGAAGAGAGTGGGAAAGATGGGTGGCGGCTAGGTTTAGGTTAGAGAGGGATGAGAGAGTTTTCAAAATATAGACACAGTCAATTGATGAGTACAAAACTGCCCGATTTATAAAAGTAATATTAATTTGAATAGAGCAAAACAGATTACCAAATTGAAAAAGTTTGTGGACCAGTTGTATGTGCCACTCAAGAAAGGATGTCATTTTAATATATTGAGGCATGTGGATTGTAAATGTATATAAGTAATTTATTATTTTTTTGAATTTTCTACTGTATAATTTATTTTTATTAAATCTATTTTAAACAATTAAGAGGGTATGAATGTGTTGGTGTGAGACTCTCACAGTTTAACTAAATGTCTCTAAGTTTGAGACATGGGTATGCAACTACCTTAAACTATTGAGGGAGGTTTTGTTGTCCTTCGGGTCAAATCTGAATTAATTGAGTATTACGAAATTTCAAAAATCGGGTGGTTGAAAAAAAAAAATTTCAAATAAACGCTTAAAGATTTGGACTTTGTGGCACTGTGGGAACATGCTATTTAACCCTAAGAAGACTCATGGTACGTGGTGATTCAATCTTTAATAAAATTAGGATTCATCATTTTTTTTTTGGAAACATGCAAATCATGCCATTTCTTCTTGAACCCACAAAATAGCAGGTTCAGGGAGATTGTACAACAAGTCAGAAATATTACAGCCCGAATTAACTAGTTTTATTATAAAATCCACAACTCTATTAGCTACCCTGCTAATCCAACCAATCCTGCGGTAAGAAAATATAGACACAATTTCATTAATATCCTTAATCACCGATGTTAGGTCTCATCTTTGGTTATCTTCATCAGCATGAATTTGTCGCACTACCACCAGCGAATCTGATTCAACCTCCACTTGATTCCAGCCCCTCCTTCTAGCCAACTGCACACCTAGGAGAATCGTTTCCGCTTCTGCCACGAAAGTGTTGTCCATCTTCTTCCTAACAACCACCCTATCAATAATTAAGCCCCTTGAATCTCTAGCAATTGCCACCACAGCCGCTCCCCTTTGGTGCATCGCCACTTCACAATTTATTTTGATGATTTCACCTACTAGTTTCATCCATGTTGGTTGGATTTGTGATTGAGCACCCCTTGTGATGTTGTTGCTCCTCCCCTGTTCATCCCACAATAAAGAAAGAAGGTCCCTCTCATAGTTGTGAATCAAATGAATAACTCTCTGCAGGTCAGATCTCACTCCATTGAAAACAAAATCATTACGAATTTTCCATATAAAACAGCTACTAATAACACACTTCTCTAAAATCCTGCTAGCATAACTCGCATCCAACTCCCTCATGCACTCCCACCATTGCTCACAATACTGAAACGTGTTGGGATCTACATGTAATGCTAGAGAACCCCCAAACCATACTGGTCTAGTATACCAGCATCCCAAAAATAAATGCTTAACATCCTCCACTTCATTCTCACATACAGAGCAGTGATTAGAGGAAGACAAACCTCTATTGTGCAGATTAGCTTGAGTCGGTAACGCATCCGACAAGGCACGCCAAGCAAAATGCTTCAACTTCACTAGAAGGTCAAGGTTCCACACCCGATTCCACTTTTTAGCTGATGATTGATTAATATGTGCTCTATTTTGGCCTATTCTCTGCAACTCTAAATCAACTTTCAACACGTGGTAGCATGTTTTAACTGAAAATTGTCCTTTTGCATCATGGTGCCAAATTAATCTATCCCTGGAAGTCAAGGAAGATATGATTTTGCATATCTTATGAACCTCTCCCTCTGTAAAAAGTGATCGAAGTTTTTCCAAATTCCATTCAGTTGTTCCCTGCTTTAGCAGATTAGAGACTAGATGGCATCCCTGGTCCAAGAGCGTTGGAGAGAAAATTCTGAAATTAGGTAGAGTTGGTATCCAAGCATTTTCCTATATCAAGATTGAGGAGCCATCTCCAATATTCCACTTAACCCCCTTCTTGAGCGCATCTCGCCCCCAGACCAAACTTGTCCACATCCAAGACGAATTAGACTATAAATCATTGTTCATGAAATCATTATTTCTGAAATAAATTCCTATTAACAGTCTAACCCAATGGGCGTCTTGTTCTTTTACCAACCTTCTTGCCATCTTCGCCAACAAAGCTTGGTTAAACAATTGAAGCTCTCGAAAACCAAGACCCCCTCTCTTTTAGACCTCGTTAATTTATGCCATCCCATCCAGTGCACTTTCCTTTTAGTGATGTCAGTCCCCCACCAAAATCTTCTAATTATATCCTTGATTTTATTAATTGTCTCCACCGGCAACCTAAAAACTAACATTGTGTACGCCGACAACACTTGCAAAACAACCTTCACAAGCACTTCTTTTCCCCTATTAGATAATAATTTTCCTTTCCATCTTTGCGCATTGGCTCTCACCCGATCAACTACATATCCCATAGCCTCCCTCTTTGACTTTCCCCAAAAAGCTGGAACCCCAAGATACATGCCACCGCCCATGGATTCTCTACATGGCATAGTATCTAGCACCAATTGCTTCATTTTTGGCAGCGTTTGTGGGTTAAAGACAATGATTGACTTTTCAAAATTTATTTGCAAGCCTGATGAAGCTGCAAACCTTTACAATGTATCCCTACATTGTTGTATCTCCCTAACATCAGTGTTAGCAAAAATGAGAGTATCATCAGCAAACTATAGGTGGGTTATTATCGGACATCTCCTTTTTATCTGCATCCTATTGACCAATCGCTTCAGTCTGCGAGCTTTTACAAACTTGGAAAATGCTTCACCTACAAACAGGAACAAATAAGGAGACAAAGGATCTTGTCTCAACCCTTTAGTAGGTTTAAAATATGGTAAAGCACTCCCATTGACTAAAATTGAATATTGAACTGTAGAAACACATTCCCTAATCCACCCCCTCCATTTTGCTGAAAAAACACATTCGCTCTAACACAGAGAACAAAAATTCCCACTCAACACTATCGTAGGCTTTGTACATATCAATTTTCATGGCTACATTCCCTACCTTAGACCTTTGTTTTTTCATCAAATGATAAAGACATTCATGAGCTATCACTATATTATCTTGAATTAACCTCCCTGGGACAAAACCATTCTGTTGGGGCGAGATCAGATTGTTAAGATAAGGCTTAAGCCGCATGACCATAATCTTAGAGATGATTTTGTACACTACATTACATAAAGAGATGGGAAGAAAGTTTTTAATATAGATGGGGTTTGGTACCTTAGGAACCAGAGCAATATGTGTCTTGTTGAGATCTCTCAGTAGCTTCTCGTGTGTGAAAAAACTCTGACCAACACTACACATATCTCCCTTCATTGTCTCCCAATTGTGCTGATAAAAACTTACTGTTAAGCCATCTGGCCCCGGTGCCTTTGTTGATCCCATGTTGAAACACGCCTCTTTAACCTCAGCCTATGTTACTTCCTTTGCAAGCTCCTCATTGATTCGACCATTTACCAACGTCGGCATGGTATTTATAATTCTTTGATCTACCTCCCCGCCCCTAATGAAATATAAAGATAGGAAAAAGTCTTGAATATGCTTCCCTACTTGCTCCTTTTGAGTCAACCAATCCCCACTATCATCTCCTAGCACCTTGATTCCATTTGATCTTATTCTCTGCAACATGGTAGCATGAAAAAAGGTTGTGTTTTGATTGCCTTGCTTTAGCCACTTGACTCTAGCTTTTTGACCCTAAAACATCTCTTCATCCTTCAATGCCTGGTTATATTGCCTTAGGAGTGCCCATTCCTTTTCCTTGCTTTGAGTCTTCACCCATTGGATGTGAATGCTTGTCAATTCCTTCCTTAACGCTTCCAGTCTTATTGCACTGTTTGTGCAATGCTTATTGCTCGACCTTCTTATGAAAGCTGCCCCTTTTTCCAGTTTTGACATAAACCTTTTCTGTGAGGTTCCATCCCTTAAACGCCTCCACCAATCCTCAGTAAAATCCATGAACCCCTGCCTCTCATCCCAACTCTTATCATAGCGAAAGAATTGTCTGCGCCATTTCTTTTCCTTGACAACATGTAGGAATAACGGATAATGATCTGATCCAATTAAATCATCATGAACCAGAACAACATCCGGGAACAATGAACACCATTCCAGGTTGGCCAGCCCCCAATCCAGTCTCTCTCTCGTATGGTTTTCACCTTCCTACCCATTCGACCATGTGAATGGTTCCCCAATGTATCCCAAGTCTATGAAACCATTGTGTTAAATAAAATCATGAATTGCCTCCATCTGACTCACCACATGTGGACAACGATTGCTTTTGTTCTCCGGCCATAAGTAAGCATTGAGATCGCCTAAACATAGCCAAGGTGAAAGAGGATCCAATCTGCACCTGCTAATTTGAGCAAACATTTCCGACCTATTTTCCTCCCTAGGAGATCCATAAGCAAAGGAGATCTCCCATTTTCTTTCTTCTGAGTCTTCAATCTCCACATGAATAAAGTTTATTGATTTATTAGAGACCCTTACTTTCAATTCATCCTTCCACCATAATGCTAAACCACCTCCAGATCCTACTGGGTTAATATAGCATCCTTATTGCATCCCAACTGACCTGCGCATAACTTCCATGGCTCTATCCCTCTTCCTTGTTTCAATTAAAAAAGCCATGGAGGGAGCTTTTCTCCGGATAAGTTCCCGAAGATGACAAACTGTCAAAGAGCTCCCCATTCCTTGACAATTCCACGACATGATGATCATGGCTTTGTGGGAGGCTTTGAGGCGGCCTCCCTCGCCCTTGCACTATTTCTTTCTCTCAAAGACACTTCCGCTTCATCCCTCGTAGCTTAATTTGCAGTCGTTGTCTCATTTTGCTTAAAACCCCTATTTCTTGCATAGTTTTTAACCGATAGAAACCTCTCCTTCTCATACTTTCCCCTCCTGGATCTTGTCGGCCTAAATTGAAATGTCCCCCAATGGTAAGTTAAGACCACACTGATATCAATCTGATTCATCACTGACAGAAATCTCGAATAGACCCTTATTTAAGCCCTTCCCCTCAACCTGAAGCCCATCCTCTAATTGGGCCTGAGCCCGCTTCTTCTTAATTACCCTATCCTAATTAAAGTTCTGATAATTCCAAGGAAGGGGGTTGTCTCTGTAGGTTTGCTCTGGTGCAGGTTCTTCCCCACACGAAAATGACATAGCCTTTTGAATGACGTTTCCCACAAGTTGTTCAGCCCTAGCCGACCTTATCAGAGTAGGCTTATCAATGAAATTGTTTGTTGCCCGCAAAGCCTCCCTCTGACATCTCTGCAAGCCATCCTCTACCTTGTAATCATTCCTCTAATTCACATGCACACTGCTCGAAGTCTCCTCTCGGTTGGCACGCTGATCCTCCAGTAAGCCAGTGCTTCCACCTTCACCACCAGAACTCCACACTATCGCCACATTCTCCCACCGCAACCACGGCCCGCAGAGAGAAGTCTTAAGAGGACCTGCATTTTCTATAATATCAATGTACCTAGTTTCACAATCATATTCCATACGACCAATCAAGCCACAATAGTAGCAAAAGTCTGGTAACTTCTCAAATGAAATTCTATATCTACCAACAGTGCCATCCTCCTTCTTCCCTGCAAGCCAAAGTGACAATGGTTTCGTCAAATCCACATTTATCTTGAGTCTCATAGTATCACAACAAATGCCAGCCAAAAGTTTTTCATCGATCTCCAAAGCCCCTCCCAATAGTCTTCCAAACTGACGAGCATTATGTGCATTCATGTGTGCTGGAGGAAGATTATGAACATGGACCCAGCAGGGGTTCTGGTTGAAATAGACCTGATCAATGGTGTGATCCACTGGCCATTCCTTGATCACCAGCCAACTAGAGTTGATCAGCCACAGTCCTTTTGTCAGAGCCTTGTGCCTATCATAGGGGCGCTTGAACATAAACCTGAAAGTATTTGCTCTAACCATGCAACCTCCAAATCGTGCGGCAACCTCCAAGCCTTCTCCATTACCTGTTTTACCGTCTGAGCCGAATAGATCATGTTTGCGATGACTTTTCCCAGGAGAGTGATGGTTTGCACGTTCTTTTCCGCCCCACCAGCTGAAGTAAGTTGCACAATTGGTTCGGAACAAGACAATTCGACAGTCCTATTGAGCAAATCCAAAAATTGTGTGGGATTCATGGTGTTTCTGTGGCCTGATTAATAATGTCAAATGAGACGCATTGTTTCTATACTCTCAATGTTGCAAATGAGTCTACTAGCAGTGCGTTTGGTAAGAGTGCGATTTGGCAAGAGTGAGTTAATTTTCAACTATACTAATGAATCAGCCAAAATCAAAATTTTATTTTGAAAGTAGATTTGTAAACGAAATAAATTTGAACAATGAAAGTTTTAGCTCGTAAACAAACTCAATAATGCGTTTGAATATAAAATTTAATTATAATTCAAATTAAACTTTAATATATATGTTTAATATCCTTAAAATTAATTAATTAACTAGTTCATATAAAAATATTAATTTGTTACGATAATATATTAGAACTAAAATAAATTTATTACTTGTAAGCAAACTCTATAAACCAACCTTACTCTAAACAATGTATCAGATCAAACTCTATAATCCCAAATTAAATAAGTTTAAGGGTTGAAATTTGAACTGAATTTAAACTTACAGTAATCAAATATTTGAAATCTGTCGACCACAAATTTCACAATAATTTAATCTATAAAAATCATTAGAATTTAGTTATCGAAAATTTTCATTAGAATTTAATATACTAGTAAAAAAAGCACTTACTATCTCATTATAATTTTTCACTTTATTTCTACAATAGAAATATCAAACATAAATCTTAAATAATAACACTATAATATCCAACTTCAATCTTTCTTCTTTGTTTAAATCCACAGTTTTTAACTTGAATTGTATTCTTTCGACACCAATAGGATAGCCCATGCAATTGGATAATATAATTATCTAATTTAGAATGTGAAAACCATCATCTCCACGACAGCAAAATAAACCACCAAAACAAAGAAAAAGACGTCTTAGTTTGTATGCATGTCACTTGGCATATCTGGAATTTTCTAGGAGATAAAATAGAATCATACAAGTTTTTCTTAACTAAAAAAATCATCCTATTTATATACTAACTCAATTAAACTAATATATAAACGACACAAAAATTTATGTAAATTCAACTAAATTGACATTGCACAAATTTTGTGGGTTAGGTTTTATTAATAAGATCGTGAATGATATAAGCTTAATTCAATTTTTAAAGTCATAAAAGAATATAAATAGTCACTCTCACTATTTTTTTTAAGAAATTCATAATCATACTTTATTCAAACACTAAATCAGCAACGAGAGTTGGAAGTAAAAGAATCTAACATGAAACCAAAAACTCGAGATAATTCATACTTCACTACTATTCAAACTTGTGAATGATAATTAAATAGAACAACAGAGAATCTGTTCTGTGACTGTCCATCAATGGACACAACACATGGAACAAACATTCCAATCAAGTTTTCAAATCTAACAAAGACAAAGACATAGCTAAACGCAAGAATAAAAGAGGAGTTTCGAGATTGAATTCTCGTTCTCACTCACTATTTTTTTCTTCTGAAGAAAACGAAAAGGAATGATTGGTCAGTCGGTCCCAATAATTCGTTTTCATACGCACAATTTTTGTCCCTTTTTCTTAAGTGGGATCAAATTATTTATTGCCATAAATTGAATAGTAAGCTGTGGAAAGATTGTAAATTCATAAATTACATAGACTGACACAGTGAGTGAGAACGAGAATTCTGAATGTGAAGCTAGTGGAGTTGGGATTCTTGTGCAAGAATTCAGAGCTGAAAGTTAAGAATCAATATTGAGGGCGGTTCTAAGGCATTAGACCTCTAACTGAGAACATTTCTTAGAATACAAATCTATTATTGAGTTTTGAAGCCATAACATGTATAAACATTCGAGTTGTATATTAGTTTTGTATGTTTATCGTATCAAAATTATCGAAAAATAGGATCACAACATCTTCTTCTTTTTTATTATAAATTTAATCAATCTACTAAATTTATTATCTTTTTTTTATCGATTACTAAATTTATTATCTATCACTCTAAATCTACTAAAAACAAATTATCATTATTTTATTAACGTTTTCGTATGAAATAACCATTCGATCATAAGCAGGCAAATCAACAGATTGGATTGTGTGGAGTCCATACGTGGTGGGGCCTTCACAATCTCATTTGCGTCTGGACCTCTTTTGTCTTCTGTTTCAAGCTCTGGAACCTTACCTACCCCTTAATTAACACTGCCAACTTTTTTTATTTATTTTTATTTTTTTGTCAATAAAAATGAGAGTCAAGATTACCGGTAGTGACGTACTCCTGATGAATGTGGCCATACAGTCAAATACTTCTCGCTGTAGAATGTTTATTTGCTCGGTGGTGACCAAGGAAGACTCGTCACGACACCCTCTAGGAGCTGTCGTTAGTCTATTGGCACGGAGTATCCGAAGCCAATAAAAAAACGAGTGTGTCTCGAACTAGAGTGGAAGACATTGAAACAGTGTTCTTTTCTGCCAGACCATCCCAAGAGGTGCCAACTTGTTTTTTTGTTGCTGCCAAACCCACACATATAATATAATATATATCACTCTTATACTATAACTCTTCATAAGCTTTATATCTTATGGTTGAGCTTACTAGTTTATCATTTTCCTTTTTTCAAAAATTGGACATTCATCTGAATACCTATTTTTTGTCTTTTTCTAATTTTTAATAAATTATTTTATTTATTTTTACTAAAAATCAAAATTTACGACCACTAATATCATTCTGGGTTAATAGATCGGTTTTCGGAATAATAGGATGAAAAAACAGTTCAGGGGGTTACAAGGATGTTGGGAACAAGTTGAGGGGGCAGAAGCTATGGGTTCGGGCAAATTCTAACGGGGTTGTTTTTTTGGATTAAATAGGGAGAGTTTTTGAAATTTATGAGGTTAATAGGTGAGAGAAAAAGTTGAGGGGGCTTGAAGGATGCCGATTCAAAGTTGGGGAGTTCTGTATAAATAAAGCACCCCCACAACCATTCTCATAAATAATCTTCTTCTTCTTCTTCTTCTTGCTTACTGCAAATAACAATAACCGTAACACTCAACTTCTCAAAGCACTCAACTTCTCAACGCCTACTCTCACGACGACAGTAACACTGAATCATTTCTCAGATCCAAAACAAAAAGGATTTTTTTAGCCGGCGATGACTTCATCCTCATCGCCGGCCACCGAATTGTCGTCGCTTGACAGCATCAAGGACGAGACCAGCCCCATGTTGTCCAGGGATTTCAGTTTCGAAAAGAGCTCCAAGCAGCATCCCCGCCGGCGACCCTCTGGCAAGGCGCCGGTGAGGCAGCAGTCGTTCAGCCGAGATATCGGGCACGCTGCCAGCGAGACTTATCTCATTACTCGTCTCTCCTTCACGCTTATCCGATATCTCGGGTACGTTATATTGCATTTTTTTTTCAAATTTCTCGTTGTTTTATTTATTCGTGTATAAATTAAATCAAATTTATTAATTTATTTTATTTACAAGCCTATTCGTTTGTTATAGATTTCATCAAAGCAGGGGAAGTTAACTAGTTAGAGGCTTTCTAAGTTTATTTATGTACTAAAATTTTGAACTCCTAAAATGGTCAATGATGTGTATCATGGAGCAATAAATAATGTGGTACTGGTTCTGGCTTCTTGCCAATTTTGGTGGTTGCCATACAGTTTTGATGTTCTTGGGATGCGTGGATAATGATTTCAGTTTAGACAAGACTTTTGTATTGTTATAACTGATCATTGATGGGGGAGAGAATGCTGACCTAATGGTTATTGGTTCAGAAATTACACTATTCTACCTTTGACAGCAGAGATTCAAGTATGCCTTATCTGGATATTGATATCATTGCTTTGTTTTAACGTTTCTTGTTGTCATGTTAGAGAAAGAAGTCGTTGAAGAGTTCTGTATTAATTTGCAATATTATGCGTGTCATAGTGGAACTTTTGTGATATAAATTTGGTTTGGAAGCATGCCATCTTTTGATCATTTATTTTTATTCAGGGTAGGCTACCGGTGGATCACCAGATTGGCTGCCCTTTTCCTTTATGCTGCTCTACTTATGCCTGGCTTCATACAAGGTGTTCACTTTGTTGCATAAATATTGATGGATTAGTTCTTGTTTATGTGATTACCAATCAACTGTTTGTTCCATGATGCTTTATCCCAATATATGATCTGGAGAACTTGCATGTGCAATATCAATACGACATTGGTCACCATGTGGCTCGAAAAAGAAAATATTGATGAAATAAGTTGCTATTATTTGCAGTTGCATATTACTATTTCTTTTCAAGCCAAGTGTGGCGTAGCATTACTTATGGTGATCAACCAAGAAATAGGTATGTGAGTCAACATGCTAGTTCATCTCTGACTGTAGGCATATCTGAATTTTTTTTGATCAAATTTATATTGACTGGTGCAATGTTGACTTTATAGGTTGGACTTATATTTACCAGCTAATAGTAATGGGCCAAAACCGGTTGTGATATTTGTAACTGGTGGTGCCTGGATCATTGGGTAAGTAATGTGCATGTTGCTTGCTTTTTGCACAATTTTACTGTATATGAACATGTCTTCTATATGAGCATGACTTTGGCCTTTTCTTCTTGTGATTTCAAGCCATAACACCCTGATGTTGTACATATCCATATGGCTTTAATTGTGAATTCATGATATTGAAAACAACAAGCTTGTGTTCTACACAGAATCTGTTGTTTGCAGAGATGGTAAAAAAGGATGGCATTGATGCTTACCTGTGGAGGAAGTTGTATAATCTAACTTTACCAAAAATCATATGTGCCAAGAAGTTTAACATTGCTCTAGGATTTATGTGGATTCTTTCTGTAATTATTCTTGGTTGCTTGGCCTTGGATACTGAGGCGGCTATTATATATAGGCATCTTGAATCAGTTTTTAAATGAACTGACTCATTGTTAGCATTGCATTTTTTCTATACCACCTTTCTTGTCCGGCCAACAGACCTTTAACATTGACTGTGGCATGGTTATTGAAGCATATATTTTATTGCATGTGGAGAAGTCCTTGTATTTTTTATTTGACATTAGTCTCCATTTCTTTCTGGTTTTAGGTACAAGGCGTGGGGTTCTCTTTTAGGGAAACAGTTGGCAGAAAAAGATATCATAGTTGCATGTATTGATTACAGGTACTACCTGGTTATACTTTAGCAGTAGCATCTTGCAACCCATTTTTTCATTTTCCATTTTCCATTTTGAACTACAGTTTGAGGTCAACAAAAGGTATAAGCATTTGAAGTGACAGACCTAGTACTTGGTTTGATACTTACCATATAGCTAATTTGATGAACCAGTAACTTTACTCTTTATGACCTTTACTTATTTTCTCTTATTTGCAAATACAATGGTTCTGGTAGCAGAAGACACCTTGCATTTGCCGTATTTTTATTAGTGTTTTTTTTTCTTAAACTAATTTGCTTTGACAATTTGAATTTTTAGATCTAAATGAACGTCCAAAATGCTTGATCCTGCTTGCATTGTTATAAATTTTGGTTTCCTTTTTTTCTCAAATTAATCATGGAATTTATTTAGAAAAGCTACATATTCTAATTATTAGCGGATTTGCAAGTTGTTTATTGAATTATTGTATAGAAAAAAAAGATTACATATACAATAAAAGATTTAGAATTAAAATATTTATTTTCTAGAAAGTAAAAATTAAATATGTATTTTAATTATCAAGGCATTACATTTCAGTATTCTTGGGGTTGGGATGAACTCTAGAAATTTTGCTCCTTTGCGATTAATCTAGCATGCAACAAGTCTGTTAGTTTTCCTTTTTTGTTGTTTACAAAATCTATTAGTTAGTTGGGCTTGTCAATTTTACCACATTATTTACGCAGTTTGGTTAAACCTAGCCTATATTTACCTACATATTACCTACTTCTCAATCATCGTCAACTATTTTATTCATCTGCTTGTGCAGAAATTTCCCCCAGGGAACCATTGGAGATATGGTAGTCGATGCTTCTCGGGGAATATCATTTATCTGTAACAACATTACTGATTATGGAGGTGATCCTAACAGGTAACAGAAAACTTCCTAGTTCTTCCATTCTCATTTTGTCTAATAAGTACAGTATTGATGCATTCGTGCTTCTTGAATAGGATCTATCTAATGGGACAATCAGCTGGTGCACATATTTCTGCTTGTGCTCTTTTGGAGCAAGCAATGAGAGAAGCTAGTGGAGAAGAAAGCATTACCTGGAGTGTCTCTCAGATAAAAGCTTATTTTGGTTTATCTGGAGCGTAAGTTTTGTTTGCCTAATGATTTAGTGGAATTTTCCTAAACTGAGGAAAATCTTGTTTGCCATATAATCATAGCAGGGATTTTATTTTTTGTCATCCTCTTTAGCAACCTTAATGCTTTTCGTATTGGACTTGAAAAATTATTTTGTTTCTATCGTCTTTTGGTTAAAGATCATTGATGTACTTCCAGTTCACATGGTACTTACTGGTCAATAGTCTAGTTGAAGGATATCTACAATCTATCATTTACAGTTGCTTGAGTTAATTTCTTTCATCCCACTTGTCCTATTTCCCGAATTGGTCTGCTTATACAGTTGTGGAAGTATCAACAGCCTCTTAGGACTAGCTTAAACGGTTGGATGTATTTGTGTTGTTTATTCCAATGTTCTTTTTACCAAAAAAACTATTTGTGTAAAGTAGAAAGAAAAAAGTTATAGTAATTCAACAAAGGGATTCTAGCTGCAGCATGATTTATCTTATAAGCATGTGGACAAGTTTAGCTAATATTTCAGGAGATTTTGGAATTCCTGCTTCCTAAATTTGAATATTTCACATTGTGTTCCTTGGTGTTTTTTGAGCTGATTTTTGGTCGTCTTGGTCATTAATCACTTGCCTTTAATACCCTATGAACAGGTACAATTTACTAAAGTTAGTTGATCACTTCCATAACCGGGGATTATACCGCTCGCTTTTCTTAAGGTAAACCACTAGTCGATTCACTGACTGTAGTCTGTACTTACCAATGAATTGGCATCATTTTTGCTCATTTTATTATCTAGAAACTTTCTTTATTTCATTGCAGTATAATGGAAGGTGAAAAATCATTGGAAAGATTTTCTCCTGAAGTTAGAATTGAGGACGTAAGTGTCAGAGATGCTGTTTCTCTTCTCCCCCCTATAATCCTTTTTCATGGAACTGGAGATTATTCCATTCCTGCAGAAGCCAGGTTAGAATCTCAGCATGCCTTTGTTGAATGCTTAATCTTCCTTGATCTTAGCATACTATAGAGTAACTAATTAAGTTTGAAATTTGCACAATAGTGAAAGCTTCCGGCCAGTGTCTTGTGGGAATATTTCTGCATGCTCTCTGTTAGTTAAAATGTGCCTGGCAAAGTACCACATTTCTGTTGCTAACTATTTGTGAACATACCTTTAAGTAATCTATTTTCATTCCAATTCATGGCATTTGCCTTAAGTAATCTATTTGGATGATTATCTTG
>CAODLS010508050.1:0-13201 GCA_948243855.1 Flueggea neowawraea
AGCCATTGGTAATGGTGGGGGCCAGAGTCGGAGGCGGTGTAATCCAAACCAATACCTTTTCAAACGCCAAATCACTAGAATCAAAATAGGCTATTTTATGATCCTAACAATCAGGAATCAAATCAAAATAAAAATTACAACAAAAACAGCTGTAACTGAACTCATTAATTACAATCAAATCGCAACTTAAAAATTAGAGGTGGCTTCTTCGGCATGGTTCCTCCATATTTCTTCTTCATAACTTCCTCCTGTACAACAAAAAGAATAAAAATTGAAGGGTTTAGAAGAAAAGACAAATATAACCTCCTTTTGAGGAGAAGGCATGAAGGCCTTATCAACGGAGGAGACATTTCCATCGACCTGTTTTGCCCTTTCACATCCTTGATACCTAAGATTAGTAATTAGAGTTCGTTGTTTTTTTTTATTTGAGGAAAAAAAAGTATTACACAGAACTGATAAGGGACCTAGAAAATAAAAAGATCTCTCTCAATGAAAACGCCTCTCGCTCTCAATAAAAACGCCTCTCCTCTTTAGAAACTCCAGACGACGACTCCTGCCAATAAGCAGTATGTAGTTAGGGAGGCGAAGAAGAAAGAGAAGTAGATAGGGAGGAGGAGAGAGAAGGAAGAGAGGGAGGCGGAGAAGGAGAAGGAGGACAGGCGAAGAGGAGGTGAAAAAGCGAGAGAAAAAGCTTGTGAGAAAGCAGATATATTTGGGTATTTCAAAAATTTAAATGCCAAGTTTAGTATTTTAAAAATTTTAATACACGGTCTAATGTAAGAAAAAATATAATTGTAAAAATAGACTCGCAAATTAATTTCTCTCTAATTTTTTTATTAATTTTGGTTTAATTAATTAATTAATATATTGATTATTTTTTTACTGCATTGAAACGGCTAATTTCAACTTACTGGTTCTATGCAATTCTCCTGTAAAACCTTGGTTAAACTAATTAATTTTCTCATAACTACTTAGATTTAAGTGTGGAAGATAGAGAGTCACAGCTTTTTCAATAACCGCGATTCTGCAAATAATATTATTTCCTATGCAGTTCGGCTGAACATAGAACCCACCAACTCACCATTTCCTTCACTGCTAAGATGTAACAGATCAAAAGACACTCTCTTAGAGATCTGAATCGCTCCAAGTCGGAGCGAACAAAGCCACAGAGAAATGCTTGAACTTCTTTTAGAAAAATTATTACTTAGAAAATATTATCTCTATCCTATAAAGATATATAACCTTTTTTTTATTCATCTCCATATATAGACTTATTTTTATTTTTAAATTAATATTTATAAGACACTAGACTAAATTATTTTTATTTAAATATACATTATATAAAAATTTTAAATTGATGAGATGATATAGAGAGTATATTAATTTTTTTTTTCAAAATTAATATTTTTAACTAATTCAACTAATTTTTTTAATGTGTAAAAAAATATTATAATTTATTTTTATAAGATGAAAAAAATAATTGTTTATTTCTTTGGAATGAGTTGTACATGTCTTTTTTTTATTATTTTTATGAGCTATTGAATTGTTATTACATCTTTTAAAATTGATAAATTAATAAATTTAAGACTTTTTTTGTTGGATACTAACTCAACATGAAAAAATATTAAACGCACGCATACATACCCTAATCCTAAATCAAAATGCATGGCATCGACCGTAATACTCTTACTGTCGGGCTACAAGACCCGCAGCAATAAATTTATGACATTACCTGCGCATCGGTATGTACACTAGATTTACTTTATAAAAGTATACTTGGACCACAGCCGCACACGTAGACCTAATATATTTATAAATTAATATTAATCAACATGTGTTAATCAATCTACACATGAAATTATGATAATATGGCAGCAGCTATTGTTTAAGCATTTTAAAATCCAAGGTTTTAGACCAACGGGATTGTAGCTTAGCACCGCATCAACTTTAGCATTAAAGAATTGTGAATTCGATTCCGGATGAGAGTAAATTAAATGATCTATAAAAAAAAATTTACGGTTTCAGTTATCAGAAGATAATTTCACGCCGGTCATACTAATCATTTTTCAATGGCTAAATATCCCAAAGTGAGACACTCAAAATTATTGAAATACCTAACTAAGATCCCCAAAATCACTAAACTAATCAATACCACTAATAAATTACTCTTCTCTTTCATACAGAAGGGAGGAATGAAAAAGACAAAAAAGTGCAGAAGTAATCGAAGGCAACTAGAACTTATACTTGGAATCATGCAATACCATTAAGAATTTGAAGGAAGCAAGAAAGAAGAATCAAATCCAAGATCTTGAAAAAAAAAATAAATAAAAGAAGAATCAAAACTAAGACGAAGAATGTACATTTCCATAGAGCTAAAGATACGTGTGGGATAATGTACATTCTCAAACGGCAGCAAATGGTGTAGCATGTGTATGCATAGCCATCGTGGATGTAATAAATTAAACAAAAAAGGAAAAAAAAGAGACGAATCACCGACTACGTTTTGCCTTGCAAAGTGTTTTAACCAAACCTTTAACAATCTTCCAAAACCAGAAGGCATTCATCAATGTCAACACCGGAGGCACCAGAAGCAAGCTGTAGAAGCCTAAGGGAAAGATTTTCTTCACCTGAAATACATCAAGAGAAAACGTGAATCAATAACGATGTTCCATAGTAAGCAAGTGTGTGACGATGCATCATCTGAAAGATACATTCTAGCTGCTTTTGTTGCAATCCTAACACATAATCAATCATAATTTCATGAATCAAATAATTGAACTTCGCCAAGTTTTCATAATGGTTTATCATACACATGCTTTATTTGCAAGAAATGCTGATATTGATAAGAAATGAACGAGAAATGTTCCACTTTCACATTTTGGATTTCAGATCAGCTCCTAATCTGATTGGAAAGTACATAACGGAGAGATCCCAACTCATTTCTCAAAGCTGGAGAGTGCAGCCAGGGATAGGGATATTGACCTGATCAAAATGCAAGAACATATAGAAAAAAAAAAAGATGAACAGCAGAATCCTTGCAGCCTGAAAACATCAACATTCCTTGTTACTGATCATTACTCAATAGTGTAGAATTACAATATATAGATGACAAAGCAAAACAAAATTAAAGATCATCATCCAACCATGTGAGCAGAATCAGGTTACTTCTAAATTTTTAGCTCGTTATGAACCAATTTTTTAATGATGGTGACTAGATAAGTAGTGAATTCTCTCACAGATTGAATATCTTTTAAACCCTTTTCAATACAAGTAAAGAATTTATGAGGAAAAATAAACAACAAAACGAGTAACGTTTCTGTAAGGTTTGCTCAATTATGAGGCTTAAGGCCATCCAATCCTGATTCCTGGAGGAGGCAGAAAGGGATAGCCCATTCACTAGTCTTGTGAGCAACAGAGTAAGCTTTATCATGTGAAACAAAGGTCATCATCAACAACAATAACGTGTCAACATCAAGTACATTCCCATTAGCAAGTTAAGCAAACCTGCTGTGGATATCATCTACTTTATGTGCATGGCATAGGAACTAAGCTAACTAAAAGAAATATGAGCTTGAATTTAGGCCATACCAACCACCCTAAGAACAGTAGCACTCCATTGTGGATATACAGTTTGGAGCTTTTCTGACGAGCAACATCCAAATACCTAAATTTGAATTTAGCATAAGTCCTTGTTGGCAACCAAGAAGTCATATGCAAATTAAAATATTTGAAATGCCAAATTTACCATCTTAAATTTACGAAAGGTGTTGTAATTTCAGAGAAAAGAACCAATAGTATGTAAATCTGGCCTTGACCACTTGTCAGAGCGAGTAATATCGAAAACATGGACAGCCCATGGTGCAGAACCTTGCAGAAGTAAAAAGATTGTCAGTAAAAAAAAAAAGATTGTCCAAATCAAATTGGAGCTTATTCACGTTACATCTTTGGTCAACAAGAGCAACAAGAACCCAAATAACTCATGCAAACAAAATATTGATTGGAATTTTTTTAAAAATAAAATATTGGTTTCAATTTTTTTTGACGGAAATATTGATTTCAATTTCATTTGTTTAATCAACTAAAACATTGATTTCATTAATGCTCTAACCAAAGAATTCATGAATAGAATCTTTCATCTAGCAGCAAGTAATGCACTCATTATACTTACATATTCCAGACCCCCCAAAGATGGAAAATTCCAAAGAATCATTGCTAGGTCTGACAGAAAATAGCCGATCGAGACCTGCAAGATGCAAGAAAAGGAAACGATAAAGATTAACTGAAGAATACTGCTCCATTCAAATAAAAGAAAAGAAATACAAGCAATGAGAATCTTAATTAATTTTATGCATAAATAATATTCTAATTGTCCATATTATAGAACATAAATTTGTTCTTTCATCTGTTCTGTTGAATACTAAATCTACAGTTTTATAACATATAAATACAGAAACTGCCCAGGCTGGATATGAAAGGCAAGGGAGAATATGAAAGAAAAGGAAAAACTGCCACATAGAGTCATCCCAGAGTTGATTGAATTCAATTGCCAATATTCTCACAGCACACCTGTTTGAAGTGGATACTAGATTCAAAGCCTATTATATGTATTTAATGGTTCTGAGGTTCATTCAGTTTGGACCAAGAATATACAAAACAGAGAAGCTTAACTTTATTTAATTTTACCTAATTCTGGTTGTATGTGAAGATAACTTACCCCCAATACAGAGTTTGAAAACTTGGAGTGTCTGTGAACAACCAACACATCTCCATTATCATCATCAAAGAGACCCGAAAACAGCAGAAGGTAAAGAGAAGCTCCTGCAGCAACAACAGCATGAAATGTAGAGAATCCCCTGCATCATGAAAGCACTACACTTTATAGTAATGCAAATGATGAGCAGCAATTATTTTGAAAAGTATGCAGTCTCCAATGTTTAATATACAAAACAACTCTACCTATTGTTCCATTCAACTTTTTGTGCATCACTGAGTTTTCCATACCCTTTGAAGCACAGGACGCTAACAAAGCCTGTTAATTTATAAATCTTGAAGCAGCAAATCGAACTGTATTAAAGATATGATATAAATTACAAAACCGCTAAAATTGATAAGACAAAACAAAGTAACATAGCAATTGGGGTCATTTCTTCTTGACACTAAAACAATTTATGTCGCCCGTTTGAATAACCCAGAAAAAATTAATTTTGTCTAAAAACCAACCAGTGTTATCATTTAAAAGAATAAAGAGCTTAATCCTTTCCAATGCTTCAATACTGGCATAAAGTTCTTAATAATATTGATAAAACAATAAAGTTTGAGGCTGTTGCATCAATGTTACAAAATCTCCAATATAAATCACTAGTCGGCTCCATAACTGGTAATTCTAATAATCAATTGGTAAAGTTTACAAAATCAGCAACCAAACAACTATTCTTATCCGACAAAATGATGTGGAATCCACGAATTACCTAGATAGTCTCGTAAGACCATACAATGTGTCTGTTTCAATGTTCAAGGAAAGAAAAACATAGTTTTATTTCTTGCAAAATATGCCGTGAGAAGAAACCCTAAAAAAGCACCCAATCCTAGGCTATCAGTCGCAGATAAACCATCAGGTCAGAAACAAATGGGGAACCTTCAGTTAAGCATTCAATCGCTAAACCTCCATGAACAAGTGTCTAAACCAGAAACAGAACTGTAAATAGCAGAATTAACAGAATTACTTACAATTATGCACATAACCATGCCAGAAAAAACAGCTCCCAAGAGATAAGACTCTTTCCCGGAGGTGCCATCGTCCAAGACAGACAAAAAATCAGGAACAGAAAACAAACCCACCATGGTAAAATTTGCTATCCGACACCAAACTACACCAAACGCACAATTGAACCCACGTCAACCACGACGAATAGTCCTCAATTCCCAGACTTACCACTGCCCATCTACACATATGGCCAAAAAGTGCCCACCTTTACAGCATGTATGGCCAGAAAAACCAAAAAGGGCAAAACTTTAACCTTTCAGAAACCGCAAATTAGCTATCTAACCATGTTGGTCGGTTAAAACAGAGTTTTCAATTAATGGGTAGGTAACGAATGCTGAAAATAAACAACAAACGAACATGATGGAGAGTTGCAAATCCCCAAAAACGCCAACTTTTCTTAGTATTCAGATAGTGATTGGACGACCCGAATATAATGCTCCTTTGGTTAAAAGGAGGACGCAAAACGAAAGAAGAATAAAAAACGAAACCAATGAGAGAAAGTAAAAGTGTAACATTAGTCTCACCCAAAAACGACTAAATTATGGCTATGTTAAGCGACCCCAGGGCCGAGTGAGTTGGTATTTCTCCGTTTTCGGACTGCGTGGTCAAAAAGCATTTATAATATCGTCAACAAAAAGCATACACAACAATAAAGAAAAATAATTTTGAGATAAAATCAATTAAAAATTTAAGGTTTTTTTTTAACATTTGACTCTCAAAACACTCAATTCGATTATTATTAATCGTTAGCTAATACTGTACATTACTATACGTTACACGTGTATTAATGATTATTTTTAAAATTTATAATTATGGTAGTAATTCATAACAAAAATGAAAAATTGGAGTAATTAATTTTTTTAATAAAAAATATTTTTTTATTATTATGGATTATGTCTCTCAATGATGATGCATTAACTACTAAGATATTGTTAGCTCTAAATTCAAAGCTCTCAAAGTTGTCCCTACAAAACGTCTTAGCGGTTTGAAAGAAAAATGCACTTATAAGCGATCTTTAGTCTCGACTCTCAAGTTGTAATATCTCTTACTGTTACAGTCGGAATACTATATCATTCCGTCTAGTTTCAGGGTGTTCGAGATGTGAGGAATCATGACTTTTGAGGTTTAATCTCGGTTGGAAGTGTCCAACGTGTGTTCTGTGTGCGTTGGAGATTCTGGAGGTCATCTATGTGCGTAGATGAAGAGTTCTGCATACATAGATCGACATTTGAGATTGGTCGTAGATGTTCCCCAGCATGTCTACGAGCGTGGGAGAGGTTTAGTGTGAGTTGAACGTTCCTAGAACGTGCACTGTGAGAGTGAGGGAAGAACTGCGTGCGTTGTATATGGTAGAGCGCACGTAGATCTTGGTTCTGAGGATGAGAAATCATCAGCTCAACACATCTGCGTGCGTTGAGGATGGTACAACCCACGTAGAGGACGGAACTACACGCGTAGAATGGGTACTGCGCACATAGATACATGCCTTCTGGAATGTTATGAGTGCAACGTGACATGTCGGTTGTGTGGGGCTATAAATACCTCCAGCTGTTCTTTTTCGTCATAACTCACTCTTCACCACTGAAATCACTCTCTCAATCATCTCGTTCCATTTCCTTTGTTTCTCTTGCTTTCCTTTGATTTCTCTTGGATCTTTAAGGTAAGAATTACTTTTTGATCCTTTATTTTACTTGATTTTGATCATGAATAAATTGTCTAGGGATTTAGTTGAGATTGATGGATCGTTCTAATCCTGTTATTTTTTATGGATTGCAGTTTGTTTGATGTTAGATTATGATTGATGGAGGTTAGAATCAATAGATTTTAGCCTTAGTTTTGGGAGTTTTGGTGTTTGTGTGATATGGATGTAATTCGAACTAGGGTTTGAATTCTCATGAATTTTGGAGTTATTTGGAGTTGGTTTATGTTATATATTGATGAATATGAGTTAGAGATACCATAATCATGGTTGGTTTGGATGGATTTGATGATTTGTAGCTTGAGGTACAATTGATCCGAAATTGAGAATATTGATTCTCAATGATTATGATCTATTTTGATACAGAGAATGTTAGATTCATGTTTTTGAGGATGTTTGGTGCATTTGAGAGTGTTCGGTTAGTTGGGAATAGTTCGTTTGAGAGTTCGGCATATGCATTGCATTGCACTCATATATTCATTAAGGCCACAATACCATATTTGATGATTATTATGTTGTATTTGTTACAATATCTTGTTCTTGTCAGCACCAGCAGTCACCCACTAGTGGTATTTGATTGGATTCCTAGAGCTTGGGACATTCAGATGAGTGGATGACAACTTCAGACACATAGGTTGTGTCTCAAAACTGTATAGTATGTTTTTAATGCGTTATCACATAATTGTTAACTTGACTAATCTAAGGATTGGTTAATTATATGAAAAGGATTATGTGAATAATATTCACATATTTGTTTTTGAAGATATATATATATATATATATATATATCCACATGTTTTTACTATGAGATATGCATGGTTTTGATTATGTTTTTGATTGTGGGACACCTTCGCTAAAGGGTACGTAGCCTTTGGTATACCAATGCATGTTATGACCTAGCTATCTAGGTAGACGGTAGCCACATTACCCTGGCCCGGTATATGATTGGATTATGGACCAGTGACAGAGTTCACAATCATTACACGTTGGGAGAGTGGCATAGACCACACCATGATTTCTTATGGTCCCATGATAAGTATATGATGTTTTCAGAAAAATATAATACTATTGGTAGTATTTTACCAACGTGTATGTGTTTACTTTTGGTGCAAACATTTTAGAAATGTTTTCTTGGTAACCATACTATTTATATAGTGTGTATATATGTATATCTGTCGTATATTGCATGTGATAGTTTTCAAATGGTTTTCAAACCAGTATTTGTGAGGCACATATGAGACGATCTGGAGTGTTGTTCATTACTCACTGGGTTTGACCCCTTTTGTTTCTCTGTGTTGTATTGTTTATATGATTACAGGTTGATTTCGACTCAGCAACCTTTGGATATCTCCGCCCAGTGAGACACAAACATTTTTGGTTAGTAGCGCCTCTTGGCCAGGCTACTTCATTTGTATTAGAGCTCCACATTCGATATGTTGATGGGTTATGAGGTCTATCTTTTGGTTTTGTATATGGATTTGTGACTAGGTTGCTTTGTAAATGTTTTGTATATATTATATTTTGCTAAATGCTATTTCATATAAATATATATGATTTTCTTAAAATATTTTACTGAAAATAATTTATGAATAAATGAATGGTTAAAGTTTATGATTCTATGAGGCTTGTGCGAGATGGATCGGGCTTCCACAGATGATTCGCCTCGTACACCGGTCATGGTCCGGAAACGAGTCGTGACACAAGTGATGTGAGATTAGGACACAACAATAACCAGTCAAGACTAAGGAGCTTGGAAACACAGTTTTAACTCGACGGCTTTTTGTTCGAGTCCCAGTTCCCATAAACGGAGCCAATTATTGTGGACCATGTCTCTTGACCATCACATGCTAAGACCATTAGTTGAGATATTGTCTGCTCTAATCTGATTGGTACTCGCGGTCCATTACTAGAATAATGATGTATCATCCTAACTCGAATAACCAAAACTTATAGGTATCATCCTTTTTCTGAGATTTAAAGTTCTTCAATACGCTTAAATTGCAGGGACGAAATGTTCTCAATAATGACATCTGACATTTTAAAATCTACGTTTACAACATCAAAATAAGTCCTAAATGTACTAAATATTGACAATGAATTTTGAAATGAAACAAAAAAGTGGAAATTGTAATAGTTCATATTAAAAAAAGAATATAAAATTAATTGAAATAGGTTAATATGAAATAAAAGAAGGTGAATCAAAACTACAATGAAAGATTGTAGAGAGAAAACATAATTCTTCTATTTCGAGACTAAATTACTTCATTTATTCACTTGATTTTTCCTATCCATTTTATCTCAATTTATATCAACTAAATTCAATTATATCAATAAGAAAAAAAATCTTTTTCTTGTTATAGAACAAGGCATTCTATAGTAGAAAATAGAAATAGAAAAAAATATAGGTATGAATAAAGTATGAATAGAGTAAGAGAAAGAGGGGATAGTAGAGAAAAGAAAGAATAGAAAAGGAGGATAAATATAAAGTAAAGAAATTCTCGAGTGAATCAAGAATCCGTTTTTGTATTTGGTATGGATAAACGCTCTTTCTATGTTATACTATTCAATTATTGACGATGAATCTTTTTTTTTTTCTTTTCTTGTTGCATTCCCCCTTTGACTCTATCTTTATATATATATATATATATATATATATATATATAGAGAGAGAGAGAGAGAGAGAGAGAGAGAGAGAGAGGTTGTTAATGATTTGATGAAGTTGTTAAATTCAAAATTCTACACATTATTGAAAGCAGTTGATAAATAAAAAATTATTATCATAAATATGTATGTGAAATGCAAAGAGGAAATACAAATACATGTATTTATAAATTAATATTTAAATATACTTATTGTTGCCTTAAATCTGCAACAAGAGCAAAATGGATGAATGATAGATCTCGAACTCCTTGAATCTTGTAGGAACAAAATCAAAGTGAGGCTGGTTGATCCTCGAGTGACTTTCCAATGCTCAAATTAGTGTTTAGTTTGATAGAGCTTTAGGTGTAAAGTCTGAGTGTAGATAATATGCATTCCAAGTGTAATGGAGACTCTTATTTATAGAAGATGTACGTTTGTCGAGTTATAGTGAGTGCAAGACTCGAGACTGTCGGTTTTTGCAGCATCCTTCATGATTTTTTTTTCCTTTTTAGGCTCCAATATTTTTCTGATTTGATATCTTGATTAGGATCATGGGTGGATCAGATCTTTTCTGATTTGATCTTCTATTTGATTTATTTCCACTTCACATTGTGATTTTAATATTTGAATATTTTTTGACCTAGAACTTTTTCATATAAATCCAGACTCCAACCCATTCTTCTTCCTCTGTTGTTTTTGCTTCCTTTTCCTCAAATTTCCAGATACATTGTCTTGGTGAAGCTTGGTGAGTCACTCTCTTTTATTCTTTCAGCTTGTTCTTTCTTTTTTCTCTGTTGCATTTGCTAGGTTGATTTGCCTTTCTACCATTAATTTATAGATTCATGGAAGGGGTGGACTGATTTTGGTGGTTGATTGAGAAGAGGAAGAACTGAGAATGATGTTCTATTTAAACTTAAAGCCAACCGAAACAAAGGTTTAAATAGAAAACCATTTGAAATTCCAACGACCGTAACACCTAGAAGAGTTGGTTCACTTTTGTTTTAGTAGCAGCATTGCCGCTTCAGGCTTGAAAAACTGAGAATGGTGTTGTTCTTAGCCTTAGTTATGGTTAATTTCAATTCCATTCAGAATAACAACAGAATCTAAAGCCAGATAAAGTGGTTTGAGCGTCGGCCCCATGTGATAGGCACGGGTTCGAAACTCAGTTTCGAAACTTTTGGCGAATTTTTTGCTGGGTCAATCAACTAGACAACTAGTCATTTATTACATCCAGATGACGCGTCGTTTGTTTGAATCCTTTGAGGCCAACGACATGTTGTTTGGTTGCTTTAGTAAATGGGGAAAAAATCTTTCCAATGTGTTGCATCCTTCGTTCGTACCCGTAATCTCTTGCGTAAGGTCAGTAGCTTAATGTCATGACCCGTTAGTCGTGACCATGCAGGATGAGCGAGATGTTTGCTGGGATGTTAGAACTGTGGGACGCAGGGCAGCAGAAGGTGTGAGTACGTGTCTTAGTTGTTGCGTCTATCTTGAGTTAGACATGCAGACCCAATTAAGTTTGGGGAGCTTGTCGCTGGTCTAGGACTTGACTATGACGGATGAGTGTACCATCCTGGGCACCACACTGGTCGAAAGTTGTCTCGGTCCCCTGATAAGCCCACGGGAGGACGAAACCAATTAGCATCGAGACTGATCAAGGCTTAACCTCGGGAATGAGAGAGTTCTGGGGTGCCGCACGGGGAAATCCCTGCGCAAAGACTCAGACCCCGTGACATTAAGCTAGTGGAACCAAGCAATTATTGTGAATGACTTGCCAATCATGAGCTCCAATTGCCTGCACCTCCTCCAATTTTTCTCTCTCTCTTTCTCTCTTTTCTTAAAGCTACCTTTGGGTTTTTCTTTCTACAAACTAAAAAATCTTTTTGCTTTCCCCCCTGTTTTTAGGCCTTTTGACTTGGATTTTGGGGAGATTCTTCGAGTTCCTCATCTGAAATATTTTCTAAGTATTTTACATACCTTCTCGCCCTATATTTTTTTTTGGCAATTGTTTGGCATAATCTATACTCAGAATTTTGAAGTCCTTTTGTTTAACTCTAAAAATAGGTAAACATTTCTTATATCCTTATACATTTTTTAAAAATTTTCAAAACAAGGTATTTCTTCTGTTGGTTGTCAATATCCCACATTGAACCTCTTACAATAGTATGTCACAAAGCACTCAAGTTTCTGAGTCTGATCTTGTGGACACCGATGTTGTTGTTTGGGATAATCCTAACTCCTTCATTTGCCACTCTGCCATTGAGAGATTAAAGAATGACTTCTCCTTCCGGCCGAATCGGCATGTTGAAACCCCGATCTTCAAGGTGCCAGTTGTCCCGCTTTTGTCCCTAATGCTTCTTTTGCAATTCGTGAGTGCTCTATGCAATAGGCCTTCAATTCCCATTACCTGATTTTGCTATGTTTTTTCTCATGGAAAATGACTTGGTCTCCTTCCAACTATATCCTAAAGGTTGGACTATTTTGATGGCCTTTTACTTACTCTGTTTTCTAAACGAAGTGGTGCCTATCTTACACTTGTTTCAATGCTTCTTTATACTTAGCAAATGTTCAAATCATGGGGGACTTTTATGTTGGACCAAGGTTGGTCAACATTGAGATTTCTCTAAAGTTTTGATGATGAACAAACTGCAGAATTTGATCTGAAGCAAGATTCACGTATGTCAATACAAAGTCACGTACGTGTGTTAATGTCACGTACGTCAGTGAAGCCTCAAGTACGTGAGTTCTACCGTTAGCTGAAATAGAAGCTACTGGAACTGAAACGAAGTGAACACATGTACGTACGAAAGGGTTAACGTACGTTAGAAAATTACACGTACGCGAAAAGTGTCTAAAGTCTGTGAGTTCTACCGTGAGCTGAAACAGAAGCTACTGGAACTAAAAAGACGTGAACACACGTACGCTAGAAAAGGTTCACGTACGTTAGAAATTAACACGTATGTGAAATGTATCCAAAGTACGTGAAATTTGATCAGAATTAAAGCGGGAAAACTGAAGTATTGAATCAACTGAAGGCATGAAGCCACACGTATGTGTGCACATAGAAGTAACGTACGTCAGATATACAAGACAAGATT